>BPLS01032238.1:35712-63130 GCA_019656275.1 Rhododendron kiyosumense
AGCTTTTAGAATACTGCCATGCCATTAAAGCGGTTGGATGGTGTGCGGAGGGAGGGTGATGGTTTGGCAATAGCCCCAACCATTACTCCAGTTGGTTGGTGAATTTACTCCCGACACAATTTTATTAGAGTTTGGTTCTTGGCATCAGGCCGTAAGAAATTAATTTCTTGTGAACCCTTTAGTCCCAGCTTGAATGATTTTCTTTTGACCGAACGGATGATCAAGGAATTCGTTAAAATGCGCTTAAGTTAGCCCGAACACCCTGACCGTCCCAAAAAAAAAAGAGGGGGATGGTATGGCAATATTGACAGGGTCTAGCCGTCTAGCTAGAAATTAAAAGGATCGAAAACCAAGTTTGGGGATGCCTCCAGAGGCTTTTATGATGAATTCATTGAGATCCATTGATTCTAACCCTCTAGCATAGCTACTCTGATAAGTCCTTTTCTTGTACGATTTTTAGTACTTCTTCCGTTCCATTTTTATTGTTTAATTTCTTTTTTCGTGTCGTTCTTTCAACACTTATATCTCCCAATTTATAATATTTTTCATAATTTTGAAAATTTTGTATTATAGATCTAATCGAGAACTATCAAACAAAATTCATATTACATATTTTTGGAGATTCATATTGAAATATATAAGCGTTGAAAGAACGATACGTAAAACAAAAATGAATAATAAAAATGGGACGGATGGAGTTGTATTTTTCAGTCACGTAAATATTTTTTATTCTTTTTCTCTTTTCTTATGGACCAACGTCGCATATATACATTGGACTTTGCCATATATATCTTGCATACGGAAAGACAAAATTCATTGCACAACTCACATCCTTTTGTCTAAGAGAAGAGAACCCAAAACGTCACCTACTTATTAACCTCTGGCTATACTCTCTCTCTCTCTCTCTCTCTCTCTCTCTCATTGACCACTGAGATCAAAAGTCAGCTATTTTTTTGTTTTATTTAGGGGAATTGTGTGTAGAGATTCCTCCTGATCAAACCTTTGGATTATACGCTACCGCTGATGTGTCACTGTGCACAAGAAGTCTTATTTGTTACTAGATTTGTATAAGAAAGTAATTGTAGAGTTCACACGATATCGCTTGGGCCTGATACATGATGAATAAACTAGGCTTGTTTAGATGTTTATGTCCATAAGTAGTGAGTCAATTACCAATACTATATACTAAGAGTCGTTCTTATTGTGTTTGCCGACAAAAAATTTAACGTTCACAAGTGTCCTAATAGTTACGCATTTAAAAATCTCAAATATATGGTCTCCTTAGGTATATAGCTCGATCAATTCTATGAAAAGTTACTGGATTGCGGATGGGTACAACACACGTATTCCATCGGCGGTCCTGATTTTAGAAAAGAAAAAGGAGAGAGGATGGTGAGGTGAGGAGATGGGAGAGAGAGGAAATAAAACTGTATCGTCCAAAAATTCCATACCCAAAAATTTCCCCAATTCTATACCCATACGATCAAGTCAGACAAATGCACGTGTTTTTTATGTTTAAGTGCTAATTATACAAAGTTACAAGGCTTTTTCACCACTAGTACTCTGCATAGCCATTTGTTAACAAAAAGTCGTTATGGTTTGTTTGGATTATGATTATGATTACGAAACTAATCCAACTAATCCCACAACCAAAATGAATACGAACTATATACTAAACCCATATTAATTAGTCTAACCAAATCTGGTATGGAAATTAATACCACTTGCTAATTAGTACAAGATACAATTAACCCAAGGGATTTGATATTCGCGCTCCCAAAATTACTGATGACGCTCCACTTTGTTCATAAACTTACTAGTAACTTCACGTTATAAATGGAGTGCCATCAATAATTTTGGGAGCGCGAATATCAATTTCCTTAACCCAACCTAACTAATTTCAAATATAAACATCCTAACTACTTCCATTGATTCTTCTTTCATCTCATTTTATGAAAGTACCACTCTGTCTGCGGTGTTGACGCCTTCTTTTATGCATGTCTTCTATTCCATCCGAGATCTTCTGTACTAAGAAATTAGTGTACAATTGTACTGAGATATTTTGGATCGTTAGATGGTGTGAGTCATTTTGTTTTATGTTTTAGAATTTTTACGCGATTCAATGGCCAAAAATGCACCCGTATAGAAAATTTGATTCCCTTCTATTCAATTAGTTTACATGCGTCTCGACTAATTTCTTTCCTGGTCCGCTCAAAGGCTAGGGGTCGAATTAGATATTTACACTTACAAGGCAATACATTCACTCTTTTTACCAATTGAGCTAAGCTTTTGGAATTAGCCACAGATTACTGCTTATTGCATTAGGGATGATTCTCACGCATCGAGGTGCGAGTTAACTGGCCTAGTCACCCAATAATAGTAGAAGAAGATACAATTTTTTTTTAGTTTAGAGGGGCTGTTCAAGTCATAAAAAGTTGGAACTTAAGGGTAAATAATAAGGTAGAATCTATAGTGTGAAATTAATTGCATGTGGTGCACAAGTACTTGCAATGGATCAATCTTATTGTCATGCAAAAGCAAGCCCTGAAATGATAGAATAATTATTTATGATAATTTTCTCGGAATTTATTCTAAATTTGTGCTTGCTGCTTTTATTTAACTTTTTTTTAGGCCAAACCTTAGTGTTGTTGAGTTTTTGGCAAAGAGAGTTGAACCCCAAATCTTAAAAGAGAGTAAACTCCCAGAGTTCTAGCGAGCTTGATTTTGTTCTCTCCCTCATTTGGCCCCTTTTGTTTTTGCGTTGGCCTAATTTCCTTGATCTTTTCTATATATCTAGATCCTAAGTAAGAAAAAAAAGGTGATGTAAAAGATAAAAAGATGGACAAATGTAAATAATCATTTTTTGATAACTCGTGTCCGGATCAGCTTGCACATACATTGACTAATTCTGGAGAACCAATCTCATCGCTTAATGCAGAGCTCAAATTAAAGCTAGAGCAAAACAAGTCATGACATGACAAGCAAGGATTCATGTGACTAATCTAGCAAATTAGCTCTCTGAGTTTTGACACTTAGGGTTCGGGTTTTCTTGGGGGAGGGGCAGCTCCTTCCCCCTCCTCCTTTTCCTCTCTCTCTCCCTCAAATATATTCCTCCCTAATCTTGGCGCGCCCCGACGTCGACGGAGCTAATCATCGTCAGAGCAGTCTACCTATGTGCTCATTTGTCAAATCTTTCTCACCGTGTGCTCTTCTTTCTGATCGTCCTGCAATTCTATCAATGTTATCAGGCTAGCCCAGTTCTTGTCGTTTTGGGCGTCACATAAGTTCGCGCCCTAATTAGCGCGTAGTCTCTTGGGACGGAGATAACAGTTGGCAATGTTGTACGGTGGAGTGTGGCTGCATGCTATGATGATCAAGGTTCTGTTCTTGGTCTTTGCAGTATCTCGGCCACCTTTGTGGTAGCGGTGGCGGCGGCAGTGAGTCTTGATCGAAGTTTTTGGGCAGCTAGGCTTAGGAGTGTAAATCTGTTGTTCGAGATTTTGCTTTAGTTTTTATTTGTTGTTTTTTGTTGATTTTATTCCCCTGCATGAAATTTTTTCTCACTCATTGTGGGTGTTTTTGTGGTGGGTTTTCTATGTCATCTTGATGGCTTTTCAAAGTTTGAGACGAGTCTTGTTTGTATGAGATCCTAAATGTTCGTTTGTGAGTTTAGGCTTCTTTTGTGGTTGCTTTCCTCTGGGGTGATTACTCGTTTTCAATGTATGATTTTCGTATCAATGAAAATACTTCTAAACTTTGGGAAAAAAAAAATTCACACCTTTCCTCGTGGATCAACGTCACATATATACATTGGACTTGACATATAATCTTATAAACCGAAAACTCAAAGTTCATTGTACACTCACACTTCCTGTCTAAGAGAAGAGAACCCAAAACGTCGCCAACTTGCGTGTGGCCCCAACCCCCTTTTCACACCAACTCTAGACTCCCTTGTCAAACTAAACAAAAGTATACTCTCTCTCTCTCTCTCTCTCTCTCTCTCTCTCTCATATTGACCACTGAGGTCAAAAGTCAACTATTTTTTAATTTTATTTGGGGGAATTGAAGAATAAAATAGACTCATTTAGAAGTTTACGTCTGTAAGTAGTGATTCACCTAATGTTATACTAAGATCCATTCTTATTGTGTTTGTTCAACAAGAAATTTAACGTTCACAGGGTGTCTTAATAGTTACACATTTAAAAATTTCAAATATATAATCTACTTAGGTCTCAATTCTATGGGAAGTTAATTGGGTGCCGAGTGGGTGCCACCCTTCAGCGATCCGAGCCATCCAAACATGTTTTAGACACTCCGGACTTTAGAGAGAGAAAACGAGGAGGGAGAGTGGTGGGATGAGGAGAGAGAGAGGGAATAAATCTGGACCGTCCAAAATACGTTTGGATGGTTGAGATCATCGACGCATACCGCCATGTAATACCCGCTCACCACCCATAAATTATTTCTCCAATTCTACACCCATATCAAGTCAGACAAATGCATGCATGTGTTTTTGATGTTTAAGTGCTAATTATACAAAGTTACAAGGCTTTTTCGCCACTAATCTGCACAGCCATTTGCTAACAAAAAAGTCATTAAGGTTTGTTTGGATTATGATTATGATTACGAAACTCCAACTAATCCCACAACCAAAATGAATGCAAACTATATAATAAACCCTGATTAATTGGTCTAACCAAATTTGGTTGGGAAATTTAAGTCTCAGGATGCGTACACTGCACCAGCAGTAAAAGAAGCTGATTTTACACGTAGAAGGCACGTAACTCTTAATATTTGCATTAATACCACTTGCTAATTAGTACAAGATACAATTAACCCAACCTAACTAATTACAAATATAACATCCTCTAAGTACTTCCATTGATTCCTCTTTCATCATTTCACCATCATTCCCTCTTTCATCCCCCTTCCATTTCTCCTCTCTTCTGGTGTTGTCGCTTTCTTTTTTATGCATGTCTTCTACTCCACCCGAGATCCTCTGTATCGAGAAATCAGTGTACTTTTGTACCGAGATATTTTGGGTTGTTAGATTGTGTGAGTGTTTTCGTTTTATGTTTCAGAATTTATATGCGATCCAATAGCCGAAAATACACTCGTACTCAGTTAGTTTACATGCATATCAACTAATTTTTTTCCGGGTGCACTCAAAGACTAGGAATCGAAATAGAGATTTATACTTAGAAGACAATACATTCTCTCTTTTTACCAATTGAGCTAAGCTTTTGGAATTAGCTACAGATTACTACTTATTGCATTAAAAAATATTCTCACATATCGAGGTGCGCATTAACTAACTCATACATCTAATCATATTAATGTTTTTTTTTAATTTAGAGAGGCAGAAGATTATCCTAAATAATTATTCTATCATTTGAGAGCTTGCTTTTGCATAACAATAAGATTGCTCCATCGCAACTTGTGCACCACAATTTAAATCCACTGCAGTGATATTACCCTTAATTTGCAGATAAAGCATATTTGACCATTTAAATCCACTGCAGTGATATTAATTTATTCTAAATTTTAGTGAGCTTCTTTTATTTAACTTTTTTAAATGCAAAACCTAATTTGTTCTTTCTTTTGGTAATGTAGGGAGATTCTTCGGCCAGCTTGCGCACACTTTAGATGAATCTCGATAGTCCCACATTTGTTTCACTTGCTTACGTGAGGACGTGAGGCGGACTCAAGAGTTTTTGGCAAGAAGAGTTCTTGGAAGAGAATAAACTCTCTGAGTTCTAGCGAGCCTTAATTTTGTTCCCTCTCCCTCATTTGGTCCCTTTTGTTTCTTTTGATGTAAAAAATAAAAAAGATGGGCAAATGTAAACAATTGTTTTTTATAACTCGTCCATGTCAGCTTATGCATACCTTGAGTAATCTTGGAGAACCAATCTCACCACCTAATGTGGAACCCCAGTTAAAGCCAGAGCAAAACAAGCCATGACATTACAAGCAAGAATTCATGTGACTAAATATAAGAGCAAGTAAATTGTTTTAAAAGTACTCAAGCATCCTCGAACTCCAATGAATAAAATGGTAAAATGCTTCCCTTATTCTAACATCGATCATATCCGAATCGGGCCAATCGTGTCTGTGCCATCCAGAGTTTACGTCGTATACTGTGTCTCAGGGGATTACTCCCTAAATCATAACCAATACACTAATTAAATATTGTTTTCAAGTTTTAATTAGTTGGCCCAAGCTCCATCCAATCTTAATCAAACCATTCTATTTTAACTAGGGGTGCTTTGGACATTTTAGCACAATTTCCCTATAAATAGCAGGCTTGAACTGAACCAACTGTTCTACGTACACTTCATCTGTTGGCTGATTTTAGAGAAGAAAAAGGGTGATCATAGAGTGCATGTATTTCAAAGTTAGAGAGGAAAGAAAGAAGAAGGAGAAGGAGGAGGAGGAGGAGGAAAGAAATGACTCATTCTCACCACATACATCCTAGTTCTACCATCTCTCTTTCAAGTAAGAAAATGAAAAATTAAGCTTTCATTCTTAGCTCACATTTCATTTTTTTTTATTTAATATCCATGTCTAGCTTAAATTTTCAAGTTACCCTTATGTAGCTTAAATTTTTTTTTAATATCCTTGTCTAGCTTAAATTTTTCAAGTTACCATTATATAGCTTAAATTGTTATTTAATATCCATGTCTAACTTAAATTTTCAAGTTAACATTATAAAGACGTTTTTTGCCGTTCAAAAAAAAAAAAACCATTATATAGATGTTATATCTCTATGAGTTAAACTCGTGTTACGCATATGAAACTATTGTTTGATACTTCAAATATTTTTTCCCTATGTTGGATTCATGGTTGTGGCTAAAACTATGTGGAGTTCTTGCTAAAAGAAGAGACTTGAAGATAAACTAAAATCCATTCAAAACTGTTAAAATTTCCATTTTAAAAAAGTTCCTTAGATCTCTACAAAAATCCATTTTAGTTTATTTTCGTGCTGAAAGTTTCATTATTGTGTTGAATATCAAGAAAAAATAGAAACTGAAAATAAGGCCATGAAACTGTATTTCAACATGTAAATTTCCTAATTAAAGCTGATCCTGTTTCGTATCAGTTTCCTCAGGTCTAATATTTACCTCGTTTTTTTTTAGCTTTTTTAGGCAGTGTTCTTCATGACTTATTTTGCTGACAATCTTTGCTAATTCTCGCATCATATCACAGTTTCGAATATCATTTGATTGGGTTTTGGGGCTAAAATAGAGTGTTTGTTGTTGATATTCTGCTTTCCTGGTTAAGGTTTAACCTTAGAACTTAGTTCTTTTGTTTAAAGTGCAACATGGTGTTTTGATGTACTTATATATGAATCATTCGGATTCATTCATATTGTGTACATTTTATCCTATAACGGATTGGCACAGAGTTGGCACGGTGGGTTGTTGACACATATATAGTTAAACGATTAGCCACTCACTAGAATGAAACTGCAAATGTCCATATTTTGAAACTTGTGGATGAGATGTGAAAACATTGAAGTTGTCGTTTAAAACATTGAAAAGGTTCGGGAGGACACGATTGACACGTGGGAGAAGTCCTTCGCTGCGAAGGAGGAGTCTGCAGTGTTCAAATGTACGTATCTCCTCCACTACAACGCTGTATGAAGTGAAAGTTGAGATGACACAGACACGATTGATCCCTAATCTGATATGATTTTGGCATGGAGCTCTCTAGTAATTCAAATCCTCAAACGTTAATTTTTGTTGGAAAAGCTTTTCAATGAAATGCGTTTTTTATTTAGAAACTATAACGGATTGACACGGGATCGGCAAGGTGGGTTGTTGACGTATAACTAAATGATTAGCTACTCGCTAGAATGAAACTACAAATGTCCATATTTGAAACATGAGATGAGGAAACGTTGAGGTTGTCATTTAAAACATTGAAAAGGCTCGAGAGGACACAATCAATACTGTACGGAGAAGTCCTTCGCTGCGTAAGGAGGAGAGTCTGCGGTGTTCAAATGTACGTATCCTCCACTACAACGGTGTATGACATCAAAAGTTGAGATGGCACAGACACAGTTGGTTCGTAATCTGATATGAATATGGCCTGAAATTCGATCTAGATTCAAATTCTCAAACGTTAATTTTCGTTGGAAAAGTTGAAATAGCACAGATACGATTGGCCCCTAATCCGATACAATTTTGGCATGAAGCCCTCTAGTTTCAAATCCTCGAACTTTAATTTCAATTGGAAAAGTTTTCAATGAAAATGTGTTTTTTTATTTAGAAAAAAAAAAGAAGAAGAAAAGTAAAGAAAATACTGAAATTGTGGTAATTTTGGTCACGCAAGTGGGTTTTTCTAGTCGTTTTGTTTAGTACAAGTGGCGCGCCCTGAGGAATATCAGATACCGGCAAAAACCGGTTTTGGGGAAGGATTCATTGCACGCTGTTTTAGAGAGAGAGAAGAGAGAGAGAGAGAGAGAGAGAGACAGCACGCGCCTTGAATCTCTCTCTAGACTAGACTGACACATCACAATCGACGTTATATATACACAGTATATGTACATGTACCTGCTCAATTGTATAACAAACACACAATCTCTCTCTACCCATCTCTCTCTCTCTCTCTCTCTCTCTTTATTTTTCCCTCTCCTCTCTTTTTGCCCTACTGGGTTGGGGTTTTCTGGTGTGTTCTTCAGCCTTCTATCCCCTGTAAATGCAATCGGTACTACTCGGATATCTATACGCGTACCTGCTCTGCTCTGTGTCGTTTTTGGTGATCGATCCGATCGTTTTTGCTCTCGATTCTGGGGTTTATTCTCGCAACCAAACATGCCTGCTCTCGTCAATTATAACGGTAAATTTCCAATCCTTTTTTTGTTGGTTTTGGTTTGTGGGTCGAGCTTGATTTGGGATCTAGTCCTGATTATGCGACTATGTTGTCTAGACCTGTTAGCAATAGTATAAGTTGCTGATTGTAATCACCGAGTATGAACTTTTGGATCTAAAGATTGACTCTTAAGATTGATTTGATATGCATATTAGAAATAAAATTCTTGTGGGTATTTGTCAATTGTTGTTTTAGCTTTTCATAAGCCTGATAAGGAGGGAAATTAACTCCGCCTGTGCGGTGCTTTGAAGTCTTTATCTTTTTTTACAGCCGGTCCCAAGCCGGGATAAAGGAGGAGGGTTGTGTGTTTTGTAGATAACAGCCAGCACGTAAAAGCCCCGTTATGACACGAATCCTAATATGAATTGGTAATAAGTAGGGGAATTGTTTCGATACTGAGGCGATTAAGTGCTCACTTTCAGCAACAAAAATTGTCTCACTAAAAATGACTCATGAAAATGTTGTAGAAGATGGATTAGAGGTAGAAGATGTGTAGATTTTTGGGATCCTTGTATAACTACAATCTTAAGATGAAGGATTTCTAATCACTCATGGTAATCCATCATAATTAAGCTTCATTGTCTCACTAAATCTGTATGTAATCTATCAAACCTAAATTCGAGTTATTTTGATTGGGTAACTATGTCAAAGCCCTTATTTGAAATTCTCATTGATCCCAACGGAGCCTTATTGGTTAGAGAATTAATAAGTCTTTGTTCTCAAATTGCTCCAATGAGTCGTTGGAGGTTTTTATAGATGAATTTAGCTGATGTTAGTTTGGTTATTGGGTTTGCAGGGGACGATGAATTCCACTCTGGAGGGTCCATTTATTCGATGGATTCGAGCCGCATGTGCAGCATCAGTTCTCATCTGGACATGTATTGCCCTCCCAGCAAGCGGGCTCGAATCAGTTCCGCTTATGCTTCCTCATATAACATGTTTGAGGAGGAAAAAACAACATCCATCGATCTTCTTCCCGACGAATGCCTCTTTGAAATTCTCAGACGCCTCCCTGGAGGCCAAGCTAGGAGTGCCTCAGCCTGTGTATCCAAGCGTTGGCTCATGCTCTTGGGTAGTGTTCGGAATTCGGAGAGGAGCGAAGTAAACGAGCCATCAAATGAAGCTGATATGGTATGTAGTAATGAAGGTATGGAAGCTGAGAGTCATGGGTACCTCACAAGGTGTTTGGAAGGGAAGAAAGCAACCGATACCAGACTTGCTGCAATTGCTGTCGGAACTTCCAGCCGTGGGGGTCTCGGGAAGCTTTCAATAAGGGGAACCAACTCTACTCGCGGAGTCACCAATATTGGTATTTCGGCTATTGCCCGTGGTTGCCCTTCTTTGAAGGTCCTTTCTCTCTGGAATGTCCCATCTGTTGGGGATGAAGGTTTAGTGGAGATAGCCAAGGAATGCCACTTGTTGGAGAAACTAGACATCACAAAATGTCCTCTTGTTTCCAACAAGGGATTGGTTGCAATCGCACAGAAATCCCCCAATTTGACCTCTTTGGCAATCGAATCATGCCCCAATATCAGCAATGAAGGGTTGCAAGCTATTGCCCGGTGCTGCCCGAAGCTGCAGTCCATTTCCATCAGAGACTGCCCTTTTGTTGGGGATCAAGGAGTTGCAAGCCTCCTATCATCTGCCTCTTCTACCTTGATGAAAGTAAAGCTTCAGGCCTTGAGCATTACGGATTTCTCGCTGGCTGTAATTGGGCATTATGGAAAGGCTATTACCAGTCTCACCCTTAGCGGGCTTCGAAACGTGAGCGAAAAGGGCTTCTGGGTCATGGGTAATGCTCAGGGTTTGGAGAACTTGATCACCCTGTCAATTTCTTCGTGTCGGGGTACGACGGACGTGAGTCTTGAGGCCATAGGGAAAGGCTGTGCTAAATTGAAACATATGTGCCTAACAAAGTGTTGCTTTGTGTCCGATGGCGGGATGGTAGCTTTTGCAAAAGCTGCTGGATCCCTTGAAAGCTTGCAGTTGGAGGAGTGCAACCGGATCACCCAGTTTGGAATTTTGGGCGCACTCTCCAATTGCAGATCGAAATTGAAGTCCCTTTCCCTTGTAAAATGCTTGGGAATCAGGGATCTACCCATGGAAACGTCCTCGCTCTCTCCATGTGATTCTCTCCGATGTTTGTCCATTAAAAGCTGCCCTGGTTTTGGTAACACTAGTTTTGCTATGGTTGGAAAGTTATGCCCGAAGCTACAATACATTGATCTGAGTGGATTTTGTGGAATAAATGATTCTGGGCTTCTTCCACTTGTGGAGGGGTGTGTTTCTGGACTTGTTAAGGTGAATCTATCTGGTTGTTCTAATTTGACAGATGAGGTGGTTTCTGCCATTGCTAGGCTTCATAGCGAAACCCTAGAAGTTCTGAATCTCGATGGTTGCATGAAGGTTACCGATAAAAGCCTTTCTGAAGTTGTGAGCAACTGCTTGGTACTAAATGATCTTGACGTGGCGAAGTGTTCTATCACTGATTCTGGAATTGCTGTGTTGGCTTGTGGGGGCCAGCTGAATTTGCAGATCCTTTCTCTTTCCGGTTGCTCTAAGGTATCTGACCGGAGTCTGCCTTCCCTTCTAAAATTGGGCAGGACTCTGGTGGGATTAAATCTTCAACACTGCAATTCAATCAGCAACAGCACGGTTGAGTTACTCATGGAGAACTTGTGGAAATGCGACATCTTATCCTAGATCAAGGGAAATAATCAACCAGTATGAAGTTAGCGAATATTAGGAGCAAAGAAGTTAGATTTCGATGTTCAAAAAGGGTTGAAAAATAAGGGAAAAAAAAAAAAAAAGAAGCAGCAGCAGCAGCATAGAAGTTGGTTTTTGGCACATTCGGAAGTGGGCCTCCTTCAATTCCGGTGGCTTGGTTGTTGTCCGGCGGACCTTTGGCAGGTCCTTTTTCCACCCTTTTTTGCAGGTTTACAAGAAAGCCTGTTCCAAATCATTTTTGACTCCCCGTCAACGGGGGGCTTCCTACTTTCACTGCCATCGTTCCCTGAGAATACACTTACCAAGTCCTGGTTTCAGGTGTCTGCAGATCACCCTTCTTTCCGGTGTGCCCTAGATATCGAAATTATGTTTTCTGAATATTGTATCAGTTTCCTAGAACTCTTGTGGGTTTGTTTATGAGATGTTGTGCTTGCTTCTTAGTGGGTAGTTGCTAGGAGGGGGAGTTCCCAAGTGTGGGGTGCCTCGGATTCACGGGCTCCGGCCATGGCGGCTAGTTCATTTAGTTTGCCATGACAACCTTGTTCTGGGTTGTTTTTTCCAACCGGGTCCTAGTTTTTGGTAGGGATTGTTTCATCAATTCTTATTTTTCCAGGCCTCCCTGCTTGCGAACTTTGTACACTGCAAGCAACTATGTTTCTTGTAATGGAATGAAATTTACATTTGTTCAAGTGTTATGTGATTCTTCTTCTATTCTCTTGTAAGCTATGTTTGGTTTCTTGAAGGCAACTTCTTTGGGGTATGAACGTCAAAAATCAAAGGATGTGGACAGATCCTCCCATTCTAAGGTGAATACTATCCCAAAAGTTGTGGTGAAGCTTTGCAAAATTGCAATGGACATTTTGGTTGTGGGGATATCAATGGATGCTTTGTGAGCGATATGGGTGAGGTTTGGATTCTCTCATGTTTAAGTTTGGACTGGACCGGACGGTTGTCTAGAGTATAAATAATGATTTAAATTTGTTCAGAGATTTTTACCAATCTGAACAAATCTAAACAATTAATTACAGCAATTGACAATGTATTTGGACTATCTATTCAATCCGATCTTTTGACAATGTATTTGGACTATCTATTCAATCCAATTAAAGATCGGAGAGTATCCAATTCCATCTGAGTAGTAGGTGAATTTGGCTTTGTTTGGTACATGGGGAAAGGAAGGAAAAAAAGAAAGAAAGTTAAAAATATTTCATTTCCCCAGTTTGATTTTTGAGAGAAAGAGAAGAGAAAATGGCAAAAAAGAGTTATGGGAATACTAAAATTCTTTCTTCCTTTTCTCCCATTTTTCTTAATTATTTTTCCTCCTCTTCTTTTCTTTCTACAATTTCCAAACAGAGGTTGAGTCTGTGGGTGCATGTAAGCTAATTCAAACTCTTGAATCATAAACTTATTTAATTAAGTCTATGAATTGACTCAATTGAGTCCGACAGTGAAAGGTTGTTTCAAAAACGTTCCATGTTACGAAAATTAGCGAGAGCAAGAATGGAGAGCGCGAACGCAAAGCGATGATTGAGAACAAGAGTGAACGGCTCTACGAAAATCTTACGTGACTGAGGGCGCGAAAAAGCTGCGAATACCGTTGTTACCCAAAAAAAAGTATCCAAACGCAGCCTTAGATTTAGAAACCGTGTCGGCAAATCTATGCACAAAGGGGAAGCATCTATTGTGAAAATGACTTCTTATGATTCTATGAATGCTCTAGGAAAAAGGTTTGTTCAGACTCTTTACCCACCCACCATCCATTAGGTAAATAGGTTCAATGAATTTAGAAACACATGGGGCCACCACCCATGACTCAAACTTACTGCGAAATGAAACCAGAGTTTGAAATGCTCAGCTTGATGATGTTGACTCCTTGCACCCACCATCATCAACATTTTTTTTTTTTTTTTGTAGTTTTCACAGTCGGGTGTCTGAGCCAGCTTATGAACCGCAACTATTCCCCTTTCCGATCAAGTTAAAGGCATGTCATTCACGCTAGAACTAAAGATTCACAAAAATTTCTCTCTTGCGGCCTGACGCAAAAAGGTTTCCAAGTTTCAAACTCAAGCTATTACCAACTTTATAACGATGAGGCAATTAGATTCAACGGACTGGAAAAAGAATATTGGGCCCACGTATGGCCAAGATCTTAGGGATTTGTCTTTAACCAATTTTTCCACAAACATTATTCTTTAACCAACGAAAATGTTTTTGTTTCTGATTTTTGTTTCAGAAATGGAAATTTTGACAGTTAATGGACCCTGGGTGGGAGGAAGAAAGGAGGTGGTTTTACACTAGCTTTTTGCCTCCTCTCAATCTCTCATGATTGTCATCATTTTTATAGTAACTAACAACTAGTATCATTTTAATTCAACTTTCTTTCTCTGACACTTATTACTTGGTATTAGGAATATATAGATTTAGTTTTTCTATTTTGGCAAATAGATTAAAAAATATTTCATAAAATAGCCCTACTCTGTTCTAAAGCCCCTACGATGTATTCATCCTCAATCTTGTAGTTTCGACTATCACCGCCTGCAAAAAATCCATGGAGTCACTCATTTATCCGGTCGTTAACATCAAAATGTTGAGATTAATCGAGGTGCGTGCGTACACTGACCCACACACCTAGTTATCACAAAACATAATATAAATTCAAAGTCTGAATATTAAATTTGAATCACCCATCCCACAAAAAGTAGTGACAAATAAAAAAAAGAAATAAAATAATAGTTAAGCTATTAGGCCATTTGTTATTAGTAGTTAAAATCGTAGAGCGGATAAGGAAATATAGTAAGTGGCGAAATATGGTAGAAGGGGGTATTATTATATGAAGTGTGATTCGTTATATAGCGTTTGTTTGGCTAAGGGGATATGAATGACGACTATTGGCATTTGCGTAAAATAATGGAATTTTTATATAGTAGTAAATAGCAATGGCAAAGTTGTTATTTTGAAGGCGAATATCAACGGAGATATTATTTTTTTGGATAAGAACAAGAATATAAATGTCCCATAGACTGTTTGGAGAATGAGCAGGCCATAGATCCTTTTAAGCAAAAGTTGCAAGACACTATCCATAATGGAACCATGGAATGACCTAGAATGAGGAATAGGGTCAACTCAAAAAGAGTTGAGGGAATACCTAGGCCACAAGACTCTCGTTACGGAAGGCTTTGGAAAAATGTTGGATGTAAGTAGTCTTATTGCTCATAGCCATACCACCAGGTTACATAAGGACGATCTTATCGTAACCCTACCACCAGGTCATATAAGGACAACCTTACCGTCATGCCAAAGCCGCCCTTCCCTCTCGTTACAATTACCCAAAATCACCAAACCAGCTAAGGTTGTACGCATCTCTTCAAGGGAACAGAATTCATCTACTAAATCATATTCGGGAAAGAAATAAGAAGGCTCAAAGTTGTTATATATCCCATGAAGGCATGAATCAGTGTGATGTGGTTTTAGGCAAAATGCGCATACATGGGCGTTCTGATCATGTTTAAATTAGCATTCGGGGACTAAACTAATTCGATAGTTCCTTTTACTTTTGCCGATCAAAAAACAAAATAATGAACTGGCTATGACAATTCAGAAAGAAACATGGTATCTTCTCAAAACTCTGTTTACATCTCTCCTTTTGCTGCCCCACTATATACTACTACACCAATGAATGGAAAGAAAACCCCGCGAGGATATACACCTTTCTCTAGCCCAGTTGCACTGGCTCCTCATTTCTGGGGTTCGATCGCTGCCATACTCCCTAGTTAGTGACGCGCACAGAGACACAAATATATACGTGCGTGTGAATATATACAACTTGAATTCGGAATAGGCATCGGCATCCTTCAAAGGCTCCGATCCAAACCATCAATTAATGAAGTCCCATAGGACCGCATGGACGAGGGCGTCCTTTAGATGAGGGATAGGCTTTCAGGCTTGAGCTTGCATGCACAGATGCAATTTCGGCTTGAGCATTTTTGTTTTTTTGATAATCCAATCTTTGCCCACGGGGCTACAGAGGAGAATTGCAATCACTAATTAAAAGGGAAACAACATAAGAAGGGGGAGAAGCCACCCAATTTATAGGCAAATTAAAGACTCCTGATTGATTTGGAAGCAACCAAATGAGCTTCATCCATTGGCCTCCCTCTTCACCCACTAGAAAGAAAACCCACATCCCTGCTTCAGCTGCCTGATATCGAGGACCACTGCCCCGACCTCCCAAGGGGGAACCAGTTCTGTAGCGCTCAACTTTATAGCCAATTGATTGTCCGACTCAATCTCTGCATCTACCAGGCCCAAAGATTTCGCCATCCCACAAGCAAGCCGAATTGCTAGAAGTTCTCCTTGCAGAGAGCTTGTTACTCTAGCAGAAATCACATGACCGTCTATCGACTTACCTTCCCAATCATGCACTACGGAAGCACAAGCTGCCTCTAGCCCAATTTTCTGTATGGCCACATCACAATTGAACTTGAATCTGCCATGATTCGGAGCCCACCACTGAGAATTGTCCACAACGGAAGGGTTATCCACATGAATCATTTGAGGAACCCTAACCTCCCGAGACTCCTTCAGCGCCTCAAGAACTCTCCTAACTGTCTTCTCAGGATTGATAGGGTCCGAGTTGAAAACATACTCATTACGGGACTTCCAAATATACCAAGCTATGACAACCACTCTACTCAAAAAGCAATTCAGCTCCTTACTCTGCAAATCATCCACCAGTTGAGAAGTCCATTTTATCATCGAGGTTGGAGGGAGGGCCATTGCCCCCATTCAGCTGCACATTACAACCGAACCCAATTACTGGAGAACAGAAGATGCTCTATGGATTCCTCAAACTCACTACAAATGGGACAGTGGGTTCATCCAAGGGAGGGTATGGAGTAATAGTGAGGGGTGATTCAGGTTGTTTTGTGGCTGCTGCTATGGGAGTACCATTGGGGTGTTCTAGTCCTGCCTTTGCAGAGGCGATGACATTGCGACGGGGGATGTAATTTGGACTTCATTTGGGCTTGACATCAATTGTGATGGAGAGTGATTCTCAATCTATAATCAATATGCTCAATGGCCAAATTGAAGTTAGTCAAGATGTGCTCGTTGTTCTGAATGATGTGAGGACATTAGGGAGGAATTTTCATAGCTGCATTTTTTCTTTCTCTAGGCACTCTACTAACAATGTAGCACATGTTTTGGCTTGTAAGGGTTTAGTGGGTGAGGGGGTGTAGTTTTTGGATTGAGTCCCCTCCGGATTCTTAATCCCTTATTAAGGGATCAGAGCTCCGCTTGATATTTTGATGCGTAATAATATTCTCTGTTATCGATTTTGGCCAAAAAAATAATAATAATAATTTCCTTGGTGGCCAATCTATTACTACTAGCCCTCCACCAGAAATGACGGATCTTATGAGAAATCTCCAATTTCCAGATTGACTTCCAAAGGTTTTTATGTGGGACAAAAGATGAGGAAGGCTGTGGATTTCGTGCTTGACTCAGACCCTGAATTGCAGCTCGATACCCAGATTTCACTGTATACCTTCCAGTAGATGTATGATGCCACACCAGATTATTCTCCCTCTCAAAAAGAGATGGAGGAATAGAAGTAATAGCTTTCACCTCATCCTCTGAGACAGCCAGGACTAACTTCTCCTTGTCCCAGCACCTCCTCTCCTTGTCAATAACATCATCCACCCATACAATGTCGGCTTGAGCATTTGACCCCATTCTTTCCAGACGACTTAGTGAGTCTGAGTACAAGACTACCTGGATCAACAAACTCAAACAAATATTCTCAGCTGGGCTCTTTCTGGTATGCCCAGAAAACATGGTTTCGGTAAGACTTAGTTTGCTGCAAAGCCTTTATTTTGCATCTAAACACTCCAGATCTGCACTCTCCTTTACTCAATAGGGCCGAAGCTTAACTAAGAAGGGCTCTACAATATTGCTTGCCATCTAACCTAATGAGAGCCTGCATATGGCTTGTTCTCTCTGGCTTCATTGTAAGCTCCCCTTGTAGAGTGACTAGAAAATGTTTTCAACATCCAAAATTGGACGTCAAAAATGGTAACAATACTTGAAACCAGAAATTCGATCAAGCAAACACAAGTAAAGGCTACCAGATCCCTGTACGTTGGATTCGCCAGCAAACACCATTTACACAAAACTTCCATAAAAATGTAAAGCACGCAAACTGCTATTTAAGTAGGAGATAGGTAATAGGATGAGTTCCAAACTTCCAATGATTGATGTCTTGGTGAAGAATCTGAGATAACAGTTTCTATTAAACTAAGGCCATCCTTGGCATTGTAAAGCCATCCGTACGCAAACATGTGCAAAACACGGTGATGGGTGTGAATTAAGCTACTCGTAGGGACTAACATCGATAACTTGTTTGAAGCGGCTATTATACATACTTGTACTGTAACAGCCTGTAACAACGTATACTAACAGACGAATGTTTCCATTGTCATGTCATTCGCTATTCAACGAAGGAGAAAGGGAAAAACAAAAGCTACGAATTTAGGAGATGTTTAGGATTCAGAGGGAATTGTACTGCGGCGATTTCAAGCGTATCCAAACAACTAGCACATTTGTAATTCTCTCCAAAGGGAGGTAGACCTATGCCAAGATTTTGGAAAATCAATTCCCCGGACAGCGATCCAGTATTTTCGGGTTCAAAATGACACCTACTGACCTGAATGGCTAGAAGCTATATATGTGCAGTTGAAAATGATTATAATGCACATGGACCAGCAATCACTTTATAAACAGTAATATACAAGTATCATTATTAGAATCCCAAAATCATAAAAACATCACATGAAGCCGGTAGTGCAGAAACAGATGCAACATCCGAACAGTATATAAAGATAGACTCCATAGCATTCGCAGTGACTAATGAACATTCACCGAAACACTTAATTATAAGCTATAGCCTCAAACGGGAAAAACCCGATGCTGAAATCAAAGGTTATGCATGTCAACTGATCGTTGCTTCCATCTTCCAACATCGTCATTTTAAGAGTGTATGTACCCTGCATAAATCAAACACCATAAACCAGATTGGCATACAAAATACAAAAATACCCTAGATGGCTGCCAATAAGCCTAAGCAAATAATATAGTAACTCGAAGCCTAAACTTACAGTACAACGCAAGGTGTACGTGGATTACGGAGTCATAGAGGGATTTTAGTTATTATGCAGGAAAGGGATATTGTGGGGTACTGACAAAAATAATATCCTTCTTCACTTCATTATCAACTTTTCTCCGCAACTAATGTAATTTACTCCTCCATAAATCTCTATACAAATCCATGATCCAAACACATACTACATGCTCATAACAAGACATCTGCTCTCTCAGGTATCGTCTTCACAAACCATGTATTATATAAGAGACTCTTTAGTTTGTGTTCAATTTGCAATTCCTTACTGCAGAACCAATTTTCAATTTCAATTAAGAAAACAAGGGATACTATTACCTCCAAAACGAGATTGGGCTTTTATAATACCCCTCTTTCTATTGGGGAGACTATTGGATCAAATGAAAATACAAACGAGATTGATTAATGTCATGGAGACTTTGTAGCAAAAAGGATGTCTACCCAATTGAAATCACAATAAATATTATCTCAATAGTTGCCTCAGTACTTAATATGGTTTGCCTTAATCCATTTTGCCCACAAAACTTTATTTTCCAACAGGGATATTAATTCTTGATTCACCAAGTTTTTATATTTGCTTGTCTGAAAGAGCAAATCAAGTCCCAACATAATGGGCACTAAAATCACATTATCTAACAACAAATTTAATTGGGAGATTGCTAAATGTACTGGTGAAGTGAATGATGGCAACAGGAATTTGAACATGTAAAAGGCAAACATAATCAAAGAGCATAATCATGAGCGGGCCCAGTTGTGGGCACTAAACTTCAATGGCACATGAAAGAGGATTGATTACCAGCGGTGCAAAATTGAAAAAGCATGTTAGACACTATAAGGCAGCTGCCCCCACTCATCCCTCTATAGATCCGCTGTAGACTAATAGTACCATGCATCTACTCTACAGAAAATTGTATGTCTCATGCATACTTAATCAAACCTTAAGAACTTCAACACTGAACACCAGATATTTAGCCCACCTTAATAGATAGTCCAATCCGATACTTATATTTGGTCAAACGAACGAGCTCCTATATGAGCACACAATGAGAACCACTTATTATTTTCATAGTGCAGAACTGCAGAGTGCAGATCTCAATCTTTTTATCTGTCTCCTTCCACCATGGGACCCGTTAATGGGCTAGCCTGAGCCAAGGCCAATCAAAACAATACGGATATTGGCTTTAGTGGAAATAAACAGACACTATATCGGATGTGGACAGCCTTGGGGCTTGTTACTATTCAGATTCCTTGAAGGCGGGCAACTCAAAGACCAGCCACCAGTCTACATGCCATATCAAGCACAGGTACAGACGTCAACGTGAATAGTGTACTATAGAAGCTCTTCAAAAAAGTTCAATGCCAGTTGAAAACTGATGCTTGTCATTTGCTACTAATAAACTCCAAAGTAGAAAGCATTTGGTCACAAGTTGATGAACAATTGGTAAAATAGTTGCAAAACGTTTCTTCCAGACTAAAAGTATGTGTATTCCAGGTTGTAACAAGTTCTTCCAGGTTCCAAGATTTTCAAAGTCGAATCACATTCAAGTAATGAACGTTATCAGTGCATAATTTTACAACTAAAGAGGCTTTGTTTTGATTGGAAGAGTATAGGCTCATCAGTTTTTCATTGCAAAAATATAGTAAATCACCGGGAAGTAAATTAAGTTTTACAAAGGTTTCCACCATATCATGCACTCATGCAGTTGGAAGGATATGGTGAGCAAGTATTATCTTGCCTAAAGGCATGACACCGACACTGGAAGTTGCATAACTTCTAAGGAGCAAGCCAAACAATTTTGCTTTTTGACTTGGGTTTCCAGATGAGATTGGAAGGCTTTTTCTCAGAATCGATTCCAAATCACAACCGTAAACAACTACTACGATTTCGACAAGGATTTGCTGAAACATTGAAGTGGACCAGATGACTTACCGGTGGAGTGAATCCAGGTAAAACCTGGGAGTGAGAAATAATAAAATCACCGGAAGAAATGGGGCAAGATGTCTTTCCACAGATGTCATCAGTCTCACTGTAGATGTGGAATCCAAAGTAAGAAACATCAATCACTAGTTTTCCGCCGGAGACTGCTTTACCTGGATGGGAAAAAAAGAAAAGAAAATCTTATGGTATCAGAAAAGGTAATATGAGAGAAACAATGCTCAAAGGACGGGGCATATCTAAGTGAACATATCAGAACAAAGAAGTCCAAATATATCCAAATTGAGCACAATGAGCAAGAGGACTACTCATTCGCAAGAACTTTCAAACCCAACAGCCATCTACAGGAGTAGGTACAATAAAAAAAATGATGTACAGCTGTACATGGATGACTATACAGGGAAATTCTGGAAATTTAATATTCCTGCATGTATGTAGACTGAAGATGCATCTAAAAGCCTGAAACCAAAAATAACCATAGATACATGATAAGATATGGAGCTTTCTACATGCCGATAAATGTGTTAGAAACTAGTGAATGTTCTGTCCTAATGGTCCAAACTACATTCCAACCGTTGATAATTGCCTTATCCAATTATAAACAATGACCATTAGTCACTTTAGACCTTTGGAGAACTCATTATGTTTAGGACTAGAAATATAACCTATTGGAAAAGTAAATAATGTTGACTCGTACCAAAAGTCCCCTAGTAATGTCACATGAATTGATGAAATCAGATGTTGTTGTTGAGGTGTGTATAGATGTCCAATGTTGTTTCTGCTTCCTTAACAACATGCAATCGAAGCTGCATCATATTCTTTTATTAGGAATTTAAACCAATTGTTATAGGTGGATGCAGCAACAAAAGATGACTCATCTTTCACATAATATCACAAAGACAGGTATTCTTCAGTTAAATCATCATTGCAAAGCACACTATTTACTTCTTCCATTTCACATCAATGTTTCCAAGTAGGAAATAAGGGTTGAACATTGAAGCATGCCAAGTGAAGCTTTCACGTATGTAGTTACAAGTAAGAATAAACAATGACCAACAAATGCACATTAAGTCAACAAAAAACAAAGGGGAACAAACAAATGAACCATATGAAACAAGTGCATTACCGGCAGATGCAGAAATACTGAAGGTGGCCGGCTTGCCTTTAACTATAGGATAAGGAGATATCTCAACGCCGCTTACTTTAACATCATAGTCCCCTTTCTTATCTGCATGCATTTCAAAAGCCCATATATATTAGCAAAAATTTCCATTTAACATCAGAAAAGAGACACCTACGGTTGACAAACGAGCGAAAGATCTGAGCATCACATTGCAAAAGCCCATATATATTAGCAAAAATTTCCATTTAACATCAGAAAAGAGACACCTACGGTTGACAAACAAGCGAAAGATCTGAGCATCACATTGTTTAATCCTGGTTTGATAACTTGAGAAGCTTTAATAATATTTTCAATGTTAACTTATCAGGCGAGCCACTCTCGAGGAGCTTGAATTTTATAAACATAATAAGCTTATCAAGCCAAATAGTAACCAAATCAAGCTTAAGAGTGAAGAGGTTCAAAACTGTTCAAGCTTGATTTGCAGACACAATAACAATCTCAAACAAGTTTTTAACAAGCCGAACACAAGAATGAACTCGAGTAGCTTGTTTCATTTATCAATCCTATAGACACCAGCCAAAAGGCTTGATCCCCACCCCAATGAGGGATTAGCATCTTAAGTTAGACAGACCATATCTTATCACTAAATATTTGGAAGAATTCCCTTCTCCTAGCTTTCCATTCTGCTGCTATCAAGAAGAATCCATTAGAAATGAACAGCATACAAAGTAAGTTTTTTGAGTTGGTAAAAGTGAAGTCCAAATACTACTGCAGCTTTTTGAGCTGGTAAAATTGAAGTCCAAATACTACTACAGCTTAGTCCAGTGACTGCAGTACGCTTGGTTAACTTCTGATTCTCTTACCTTTTTCAATTGAGTTGCACAAGACGGACTAAAAGATATTTAAAAATAAAACATTGAGTTCAATTTCTCTCGTTTCCCCCTTTTCCCGCAGCAGAAGAAAAAGACATTTTCGAGAGAGCTATGAAAGTTCCTCAAAAGCAGACATAAACTAGAACTACCAAAACCCTAGAAAACTTCCCAAATAAAGGAATTTCATCAACCAAAGGTAAAACGTGACCACATTTCCAAGTAACGGTTTTCGAGCCTTCCAATACCGTTACACCCCAATATATACCGGTGAGATGGAAAATCAAATGTGTATTGGTCCGTTTCCGATTCCCAGGCCGTGAATAATTGTCCGTTAACAGGTTTACTTATTAAATTTCTTTTCTTTTTTTTCAGGTTCGATTTTTAAAAATTCACGACCCTAATATCAGGATACAACCTAAGCTGACCGCGAAGAAACATATAAGCACAATGAAGCGCGACAAAATTAAGCAAAACTACGCCAAAAGAGAAGAAATTTATGAAGACATCGTAAATGACAAAAATACAGATTAAGAAAAACAACTCACCGCAGTAATGAACGTCGGTGGCCTGAGTCAAAGCCGACGTCGATAGGAGGAAGGAAAGCGCGAACAGGAACCGAAGCACCGCCATGGATATTGTCTAATCTGTTGTACAAGGAATGAATGCGTATCGAATGAAGGCAAGTATAGTACAAGGATATTGTCAAAGTATGATCGTAGTATATGTGAGTTTTAGAGAGAGAGAGAGAGAAGACTTTTTGGTCGGCGTGGAACGTTAGTTGGGAATCCGTGGCGGAAGAGTAAAGGGGCGGGTGGGCCACCTGGCCCGCTCTAGCAATTGGCGTACATGAGTGGTTTACCAGTTTGGACCAAAGGGAATGGGAGTCTTCCTGTGAATAGGGCTGCAAACGAACCGAGCCGCTCGCGAGTGGCTCATGACTCGGCTCGCTAACGGCTCGTTCGAACTCGGTTCATCAAGTAAACGAACGAGCTCGAGCCATCATTTTCAGCTCGTTTCATAAACGAGCCGAGCTCGAGCCACTTGATGCTCGGCTCGTTGAGCTCGCGAGCTGCCATATACAGCTAAACGAGCCATTCGAGCCGAGCTCGAGCTTACATATACATATATATATATATATATACACACACATACATATACCAATACCCATACATGTACCGAATGAGCCATTCGAGCCGAGCTCGAGCTTTTGAATATATATTCGAGCTGAGTTCGAGCTCACATATTTCAGCTCGATTCGAGCTCGAGCCGAGCTCGAGCTGAGGAAACTAAGGTGAGTCGAGCTCGAGCAAGGCAAAACTCGGCTCGTTTGCAGCCCTACCTGTGAAGCAGTACAGAGCGGTCAGATATCGATGGCTCGGGTTCTTATAAAATTTGTATGCGTTTAGAATTGATTTGAGTTGTTCGAGCCAAGATGAATGGCGAGATTAGTTGTTCTGCACCCGTTTGACAGTATCCCCGGGTCCTAACCTTGGATCATTGAGTTTGGGTGGGTTTTTTATTGGAGATTTTTAACAATTTCCTAGCCCAAGCCCAAGGAAAAGAAGGCCCAAGTTAAAGGAAGATTATCAAAACACAACGCAGGTACAAATTGGAGCCAATCAACAAAAAAGGTACTGGTGATAAAAAAAAAAACCAAAGGGTACTGTACTTGTTATTATCAAAAAACAAAAAAGATACGACTACAAAATGAAGGATGAGTTTCTCTCGAACACGTCGCATAACAAAGAAAATTTCTGAAATTCAGTTCAGTATACATCTTGGGCGATATTCATAATTTGAAAAACTTCGGATTTCACTTTCATAGATTGTATTATTTCTGTTCTACATTTTGAATGATGATCCATCCATCTTAGAAAATGCAAGCCTTTTTTTTTTCCCCCTTTTCTTGTTTTAGTACGAAACACAGAGACATTGTTGGTTGAACAACCTAATTTAATCATAGACATTGTTGGTTGAACAACCTAATTTGATCAAGGATGAAAAAAATTAGGCTCTGTTTGGCACTTAAAGAAAGAAAAGGAAAGAAAAAGAAAATAAAGTGAGAGGAAAACGAGCGGAAAATAGGAAGGAAAATGTACTACTCACAAAATTGAAAATTGTTATTTTCTTCTCACTTTCTCTCCAACCAAACAATAGGAGGGAAATTTTTTTTTTTTCCTTTTTTTTTCCTAAGTTCCAAACAAAGCCTTAGGCTGTTCAAATTTTCTCCTTTCTAACACGGCCTCTCCCACTTTTAAATCCTAGTTCCATCACTGTTTGGAAGGTAATCATGATTTTTTGTAAAGATAAGACCAGAAGATAATCTCCTACGTAGAACAAGAATATTGTTTTGAGAACCCCATTTATAAACCCTTAATTGATATGAAAAGTCATTATTCTATTTCAAAGAACTTGATGAATATTCTAAAGGAGAATAAATTCTTTACACCGCTGGTATAAACATTATTTCCTCCAAATCAATTGCATCGCGACACGTGTCAAAACAGTAATCCCAACTAATAAAACATAGCAACGTTGCACAATGCAATTGATTTGGAAGAAACAAATGTTTACACCGGTGTAAAGAATTTATTCTCATTCTAAAGAAAGTGAAATTGAGCTTTGTTTGCAAATCATAAACTTTAGAAGAGTAGAATAATTGATTTGAATTATGGAACTTCTTTCCGGGTATTGATTTTATTTTGGGACAAATACGGAGGGTAGATAAATATTACTTCAGTAGTGGAAATTGGCAAGAGTGTTACATACACACACCGAGCAACCACACCCCTCTCATATGTGTGAGCCCGACATATATAATTGTGGGATCCACACTGGATGAGATGCACACACATGTAAGAGCGGTGTGATTGGATATACGGTTGAATAAGCATCATGAGTGTCTGTATTTTGGTAACAATAAAGATGCCATAGGTGAAAACTGAGCCTACCAACAATTCATGTACGCATTTCAGAGTAAAGCCATATTCCATGCTCAATCCCCTTAGTTGCTCAAAGAGAAACCATTTTCATCTTATTTACTCATTAACAAGCTAAGAAAAAACAAGGACACAGGATGAAGACTGAAGAGTGTTTACAAATTGAAGGTGTTTTACCTCTTTAGAACTGTCAGTAAATTAGTGTTTTCTACTCACTGCTCACCAGCCAGGATCCGGATCCTCCGTGAGGATCCCTCTGTGACCACTAGGAGCTCCCAAAGAGGACTGTATTTGTGTGGAAAAGTTAGCCAGACCAGGAGCTCCCAAACAATGTGCTTCAAATTAGTTGCAAGTAACTCCCACAGCCGAAGGAGTAAATTAATTTGCAAACAGATAGATCACAAGAAAGCCACATCGAAAACCTGGACAAGAAAGCCACATCGAAAACCTCCAGGTGCTCAGGCTACATCAAATTAGTCGCTAGGCCAAACCGCATCTATTAATTTGGAAGCAAATGCCTCACAAGAAAGCAAGATACAAGATTCACGGAAGTCTTAAAACTATATTTTTGATATCTTTGTGATGGTTAGGGCTCCCTAACAGACTCGCATATAACTTAGGAATCTCTCACCATCTCTCTTCTTCTCCTTGCCATCCATTGTCGACAATAGGTTGATTAGGGTTTCCTAATAGACATACATAGGCATAACCCGAATAATCTAACCCAGTCCCACTTCTTACCCTTCCCATCCATGGGGACATTTGGTAAGTCTATCATATCTTTAGTGGACTCGGGGTTATGGTCATTCTTTCTAATGTGACTTCACGACCGTTAATAGAGATAGACAATTGCTCTCGTGATCAAGATGACTTTAGGAGCAGTGAAGCACTCAGATTTCGTGATAGATCGTGTTATGTTCAGTTAAAGCATCAAGAGGTAAGCCCAAATGCGAAAATGAAAAGCAATTCTGTCAAAATTTAATGAGTATCCAACCTTCCAAATCATTCCAGCTCTCACCATAGCCATCCAGAACAAAGCATTAATGCTCAAAACTATCAAAAGTTTGGACAACCCTCCTAACGAAGCAAGAAAGAGAAGAAGTGCTTTCCAAAGGAAACAACTCCTTGAGACCCACATAAAACTATAATAAAAACCATGAATATTTGCTCTTCCACGATTAACATGATTTTAAAATTAGAGTCATACAAAGATCATGAAAAGGTAGTTGAAATCCTCTTCAACGGACTCTCAAACATTTGGTCCAAGTGTGAGTACCAATCACACACTCTTCTAGCAACCATAATGTAAACTATAGATTACAATAGCGATTACATTATTCTCAGAAAAAGCATGTATTTCCAGAACAGGCAACAATAAGAAAAGATCACAGACACAGTGCGTATTACATTCAACTTATACAACATGTTGGACAACAAAAAGGACTAAAAGTTTTCTATTTCTCAAAAACAAAGGAAAGTGTAGCAATTGTTCTGAAGGCACAAACAAAAAAAGGAATAAAAAGAACAGCAGTGAACAAAGTAAAAAGATCTGTACACGTCTACATGAGACAGGAGTTTTTGCGGTAACAAATCTTTACTACACGGGGGGAATGTTGGAGAAAGAGAAACCTTTGTAACCCTTGTAGGCGTAGTATGCGATCCGCGTGTAATAGAATCCCGGAATGAACAGAACCGAACCCAGTATTGCAAAGAAAATCCCTGCAGGAAATTTTTTAGCATAAATGACACAGTCGCAAATAACATCAGGAATAG
>BPLS01032242.1:0-40163 GCA_019656275.1 Rhododendron kiyosumense
AGGCGCAGAGAGGAATAGAAACTCAAATGAACCACATGATACGGGTCCCAACTCCCACCAAAGGAAAGGTAAAAGTTAAGCATGGGCAAAAACCGGCAGGTTAAGGACATGAAAACTTGGTGAGAGGCATTAATAACAATCTAAAAAGATGTAACTTGGGCTTTCTGTAACTTGACACTTTAGAGGTAGAATTACTATGAGCTCCGTACAAACCATTTACAAGAAACGATTCCAATCAGGTTAAGAAAATTTTGTAAACCATATATCAAAGTCTAAAGTCACATCTGCAGTGATTAAACAATTCAAAAGAAAAGTCTTACCATTAGCTTCTGGAACATTTCTCAATGCGTTTGCAACAGCTTTGATGACAATGTCATTAACCGAGACTTTAACATCATGCTTCTCTGTGAATTGAGCAAAAAGAAAGCTTAAACTAGTAAATAACAAACAACCACATGTGACAGGTCAAGTTCTAAATTTATACCTTTGAGCTCCTTTCTAAAAGATAGAAGAGGGTCCAATATAACATCTGACAGAAACCATGTAATATTTTAGATCATGACATGATTACTAACAACGAACTAAGAGTTGTTTATGGAGGTTCAAAACCTGAAGACAAATACAAATGAGGTGTATTTTGTTTTGATTCCAACAATCGCTTTGCTATCACCTGCCAAAAACAAAAAGACATATAAATGACAAGTATTTCTCAAGGGGCCTTGCGCATCCAATTAAAATCTAATGTCTTTCTACAATCCATTAAAAACCTCATGCATGTTGGAGCTTGTCCCACATCTATTCATTATCACCTACACAACTAGTATATGAACTTGGGCGGCCTCTCTATTTATAGACAATAGGTTTTGAGTATGATGCTTTAATAGTGGATAATGCTTAACTCATGCAGTATGATACTAGGCATGAATAACGACTAAAGAAAAATTGTATATTGGAATTCACAGTCTTGCATTATTCTGCCTTTTGGGTTATTTTGCTGGAGCAAAATGCACGACCTTTTTACGACAAGTTCGATAATATTAATTTTCTATTAGATTGGTTTTTTGACATACCCAAACATCAATGACAAACTATCATGCAAACCATACTAAAATATGGTCAATTAAGTGCTCAGTTTGCTGCACAATAGAAAGGAACAATTATAGTAGAGTGTGTCGAGTTTGTTGACAAACCCAAACATCAATAGTACAGTGTCATGCAAAAAATGCTAAAATGGCCAATTTCAGTGCTTAGTTTGTTGCACAATGGTGTAGAATTTGTAGTTATTTGCATTGTTGTACATGATATTGACTTCAGTTGAGTGACCCATTTACCTATCCTTGCTCTACTGGTGCAGAGATGATGAAATTATCCACATTGACCATAACAAGAAAAGGGTATGGAAAAAAGGTGTGTGACCAGACTGGCTTTTATTGACATGCATTACCCTAAAGGGAACACTGGAGCATTAATTTCAACATGGTCCATAAATTAAGAGTTTATTCCATGGTAGATTGGTTGTCAACTCTAATTCTGCCATCTTCTCTGACAGCCAGAGCTTAAATTGCAACAAAACACAGCCACAAATAAGTAAATAACATGTGCAGTGTCACCCATGCCAACCAAAGGAGCCAAAATTGTATTCAAATGCCCACACATGAACTGCCTTTTGCCCAGTATACTTTACACAAGGCCACATTCTTTACTCAACTGCAGTTTCCCTATTTAAAAACATTGACTGCAGTCACTTCTTCGCCATATCTTTGCAGTGCAGTTAACTTAAAGTGATCTTCATTTCACAAAGCCATCTTATCGAGAATTTCTCTTGTCCTCCATTATAGAAACTGCAACTTTTTGAAGATGCCTTTACCTCCTCATATTCCTCCTAATGTGTCTTGCCACTCAGCATCTCAATATCTACTTCTTAGGTCTACCAGCAAGTTCATTGGCTGTACAACATTCTGTGTTTATATATTCTGGGCCTAATACCATCTTACAAAGTGCTTAACTTTACGTTTTTAAGGATTAAAGAATCAATTCAACTTGAGCATCAACATAAACAAGCAAAGCTGTATTATCTGTGTAAATAGTGCAGTACATTCAAACCTAACAAATAACACACATGTAAAATGCATTCCTGAACAGAAGGAACCGTGCAAAGTAGTTTACCATTTTATCCAAGTTACCTTGCGAATCTGACTATTTGGCAAGTCCTCATAAGACTCTGCCTGTTTCAAGTGACTTTTTGATTCAGGTGAAGCGGGGAGAGAAGTCTGTGGATGCGTTCGAGGTGACTGATCCTTGAACGAAGTCTTCGGAGATGCTTTCCCAGACTTTATTGCACCTAAAACATCTCCTTTTAACAGGGTACCACGAGGACCTGATGCTGTTATAGATGATGCATCCAATCCATGTTCTGTTATTAGCAGCTTAGCTGATGGGCTAATTCTTTTAAAACCTGTTTTCTGCGCTCTTGGTTCACTTCTAGCTTCATGTTGGGTCGGCTTTTCCTCTTTGATCTCCCCACCACTAATGGAGGCCCTCACAGTTTCAATATCATCTTCATCCTCAACCTTTAAAACAGATAGCTTTAGTGTTCCCATATGGGTATAAAATAGGCCAACAAGAGATATTATAGACCAAATAAAACAAAAAAAAATTGGCGAAATAAAAAAGCTTCATCAAGAAAGCTGTTGTCCCTCATAGCTTGCATTGGTAGGCAAAAGATGCATTGTGTATTATGTAGACAAAAGCAACCCATAAAATTGTCAGGCATCCAAAAAACTTACAGTTACTGCTACCGGTTGTCCTACGGCAACATCCTTTGAACCTTCTGGCGCCAGTATCTTAGCAAGAAACCTGCGGCCACCAGTCCTCCAAAAAGTTAAACCAAATCTATGCAATGTGTCAATCAGATAGTGTGCTGTTCAATGCAATTTCATTTATTTCCAAATCTGATTAACCATCATTAGAACTTAGAAGTACATTATTGCAGAAATAGGCATCAGGATGACATTGACAGGCACAAGCTCAAAGAAACTACATGGTAGAAGGGAATATAGCATTCTGTAAGAAACAGAAGCCATCTTCTGATGAATATCGTTTTCACATGCTAATAAATGCACTAATGCTGAGGATGGCATTTTTCCTATTCGAATATGAAGAGTTTTTGTTAACTCAAAGTTCATCATCATACGCATTTGATCGTCTCTAAGAATTCTGTCCTGGAAATCTTATAAGGCTATTTCAACCGCAGTTTAAATATGGAACACGCAGCATTCTTCTTTTTAGCCCCATCAAATAAATATGTGCTCTATATGAGTAATCTTGATTGCAGGAAAGAATGTTACCCTTCTTCAAGACTTTCGAATTCGACAGTAGCTTTGTCAGTCTCTATCTCACACAAGACATCACCCACTTCTATCTGTATGGAAAAACAATTGATCAAGAAAGCAGGGAAAGCAGACGCAATATATCAAAAATCAATCAATCAATCATAGGGATGAGGTATCACAAGTGCAGATTCAACAACCTTGCATCACGCATGACTAACCTTATCACCTTCTTTTTTCTTCCACTTGACAATGTTACCCTGGCTCTGCATGAGAAGAAGCAACACCGATCTTTAGCTCCAACGACAAAGGAGAAAGTTGGACATAATTTACTGAGCAGAAACCCCAAATCCTACAATCTATGTAGCATGGACACTTTGTTGGAGCTCACGTATCGGTGTCGGACACTTCTCGGACACCGACGCTCTCTAGACATGTGTCCGACACTCCAATCCGAAGTGTCCTACTTTTTCTCAACGTTTTTGGTTTGGACACTCCGCGGACACTCCAAAAAAATGTTTGGGACACTCTTGGGACTAGCCCTGTCTAATGGACAGGATCCGATCCGAATTCGATAATGTTGATCCGATAATCCAAATCCAGTAATCCAAATACGGATGAATTGAATTCGGATCGGATCGGATTAAATCCATTATCAATCCGATCCGAACTTTATTTTTAAAAAAAGTACATTTTTCATATTTTAAAAAAAAACTGTAAATTTTTTATTTTGAAAAAAAAAATGTTTAAAAAGTTGTATTTTTATTTGGAAATATTTTTTTTTGCTAAAATTTTTGAAGTAAAAAACTCTTCGAATTACCACTATCAGATTCGAGTCTTATCAGATTCGGATCGAATCCGGTCCATTGATAGGCCTACTTGGGACACTCGCAAGACATGTCAGGGTGTTAAACGAAATGGTTAAGAATCTTGTTAAAGCTTAGAAAAGTCTTTCTTCTTGTGTACCATATAATAGTTTATTAATGACAAAGACACAGAGATGATGAAACGCTTTTTGTTGAATACTTTTGTGAATAATGTGATGACATATAAGATCTAAGCTATATATGGTGTTATATAGAAGTAGAGCCTTTTTATACGCATAATTGTAAAAATATATATTGTATCATCTAAAACGTGTCCCCTAAAATGTCGTGTCCTCCAAATTTTTAACATTGGCGTGTCGCGAGTGTCGCATGTCCATGTCAGTGCTACATAGCCTACAATTTACAAGATATTCTACCATTGTTGGGGATAATGCCGGCATCTCAAGAATGATATGAGGCGGAAGTTCAGATGAGCTGATCTTAATAGCACTAGTTTCCTGTTCTCTGGCTTCAATTTTTGATATTGACTTTTCCTCTTTGCCCTCTGACCCACCAGTGACTGTGGCAGGGACGTTTTGGATATCATCTGCATCTTCAACCTTGTGAAGCACAATATGTTAGCATCAGAAACCACAAAGAATTAAAGTTCCAACAAAAAACCCAGGAAGTCTAGAACAGGAATACACAGTACAACTCCTCAAAGTTTATAACGTAAACAAGAAGACAGTTTTCCTCAGTACGTCATATGCTGAATAATTATGTCTCCAATGACAACGCACAGCCTTACAGAAAGAAGAAAAGGAATAAACAGGAAGAACATAGTGAACATAATAAACTAGAAAAAACAGCACAACATAACTTATTATTTACTTGAAATTTAACATAAATTAGTTTCCTTTTTCCCAGGAAAAGAGAGAATCCAAAATAAAATTGGAAAACCGACAAAAAACTAGAAAACGAATAAATTTATAAATCGTTATATAAATCCCATAATAAAAATGGTACCTCTGAGATGAAAAAAAGTACCTCAAAGCAAAATAAGAAATAAGTCCACTTGAAAATTAAAAAATGTAATGGTAGAGAATAGCACTAATTTACCGTAATTGCAATAGCTTGTCCCACTGGCACATCCTTTGAACCTTCAGGTACTAATATCTTTGCCATATATCTGCATATAGAACATTCCACCAATACACCATGCTCAACGACATTTCCATTCTTAAATTTATGTTTTGGTATTTATGTTCTTCTTTTCTGACTCTTATTCACGATTTCACGTTATATGTGCAGGATTAATGATTCATCTCGATGAGAGGAGTCTAAGAAGTAAAGCATTATGTCCAAAAGCCAAAAACAAAAGTTTACTACAGAAGAAAAAAAATACAAACAGCTGGTATTTTTGTCTTTAGTGTCATCTTATGTGAACTTTTTTATTCGGCCCACATTTTTATACTTTTTTTATTCCTCTCGTCTAGACGAATGGTTAATCCCAAAAATTACGATGAAAAGCTAAACAAAAAATTATGAAAAGTACAAAAGATTCCGAAAAAAATACCGGACCAAAAATTTAGGGAGAATGGGGCCTTAAAAATGAGCCCAACTCAAAAGAACAGTTTTCTATGTACTGCACAATTAAACTTTACAGAAGAATAAGATCCTAAAAGGCAGTGATGATCTTTCAAACATAGATACATCTAATCACAACAATGCACCAAAACAGAAGTCCACAAAGAGAGAGAACACATAATCATACACTTCCAACAAATGATAGTTTCTGCATAAAAAAGTGAAAACAGCATGGGAGAAACAACTCTAAGGGAAAAGATAGGAAGCTAAGTTTTCCCTGTCAATGCCACAAAATTTCCAAGGAAAGCAAATCCTAGACGATGGGCCACTCTAAAGACTAACATCAGAGCAGAAAGGCAGAATTACCCCTCTTCAAGACATTCAAACTCAATCGTAGCTTTGTCCGTCTCTATTTCACATATCACATCGCCCACGTCTATCTGTCAATCAAACGACTGTTAATAGAACAAGACTTGCTGAAATAATCAACAAAGAAGCCTGCTTTTTCAAGGGAAATTCATCTTCTCCACTACAAATCTAAAAACTGAATGTTACTGACCTTATCTCCTTCCTTTTTCCTCCACTTCGAAATGTTACCTTGACTCTAAAAAAAAAAGAAAAAGAAAAAAGATACAAGGATCAAAATTTTCTTTCAGAAAAAGGAAAACTGACGAGAAAATATCTTAAATGGTAAAGGATGATACTGTAGTACTTTACCATTGTGGGGGACAAGGCTGGCATTCCAATGACCGTGTGCAGAGGAGTTTCTGCAGTCACAAAATCAGAGTTATATCATTCAGATGACTAACAAAAACAAAAAAAGGGCCATATGAAATATAAAACAGGAGTACAGGACAACATGTGATCCAACTTACACCATAAAGTGAATCATAAACTCTGATCTAAGCAAATAACTACGTCTGTAACAATCATTGGCGTCCAAGTCAAACTAATACTAACACCATGAGATGCAACATGTGCTAGTTGTTTCGAGACCCTCTAAAAATTACTCCCTCCGTCCCCATTTGTTGGTCCCTTTTGGGGATTCCAACTTAATAAGGGAACACAATCATTGCATGTCTTATCACTTTATTTTACCATTTTACCCTTCAATCCATTTAGTTTTGAAGTGGGACGATCTTTTCGGGACAGCAAAAAGTGCTAACCAGGACCAACAAATGGGGACGGAGGGAGTATGCTGGTAACCAAAAAGAAAAAAAAAAGAGGGTTGCTGAGAGTATAACACTATAGCAGTATCAACTAATATAAGGGTTCTCGTCATATCCATTGCTACGACTTCTTGCCTTTGCAATAGATAAAACACTCAAGATCACATATTTTTGGCCACCAGTTCGGTGAACTTGGGACTCAACTCAAACAAATAGTTCACACGCACTTTGCAGCGCTTCCATGATGTGCCCAAAATAGAAGAATAACTTTGTGCTAGACTGGAGCACATTATCAGCAGAACTTTAAACTGGACTGGGTTCTGGCTAGTTGCACTTCACAAGTCCAGCTGGTCTAGTATGCACCCTCAGCAATTTATGAAGTAAAATCAATTTGTATATCAGCGAGTAATTCTTAATCCCAATTCTGAAACGGTGTTCTACTACCTATTTATTTTTTCAGATGGCATATGCGAGGGCGATAAGACTCAGAAAGCTCATATGACATATCCACAAAACACACGTAAATTTAGCATGACTGCATTAGATTTAAATATAATGGCAGAACTTGTACCTGTGGATGAGAAATATCTGATGCTTGTGAACTGCAAAATCACAATTACCATTAGAAAAATAACCCGATAAGAAAGACAAATAGTACTCTATCTTAAGGACTAACCTTAAGCTCAGAAGAACAATCACGGACTACAGCAAACACTGAGAAACGAGCAGGCCTGACAAACTTTAGCATCAGTGAATTGCAAGGAGAAACCAAAGATTAGGATGTTCGGTTGGCTCAAATGAACAACTGAGTAAACAGCCCAACAGACCCAACCTGGTTTGAATGCCCTTGATTTTGATGTTCATAAGGCAGTGCGAGGGTTTCAACTATAACACGGATAGTATCAGCAGTTCAGCACTGCATGATTGGTCCTAGGCTCCCAGCATAGGACTTTCATTTGCATTGGATTCAGTTTTTCTAGCACTGTGTTGGTTTTTAAAAGGAAAATTTTCAGCTGATTAAGGCCCTATTCCTACCTGGTCATTGTTAAATCAGAATCTTCCACAACCACAAAGGCCTGTTTGTTTGGGAAAATAACCTAAAATCTTTCTTAATCAGCAACAAAGAACAAGTATCCTTATTTTACCTTTTGAATTAACACTTCAAAATTTCTGAATTTGCAAATGGCTCACTCAAGGTTTTCGATACATTAAAGTTTGAACAATTTAATCTTGAATCTCGTCAATTTAGAATAGGTAACTCGACCACAGAAAAAGGGACCAAATAATTTTTTACAAAAACTTAAAAACTGAATTTTCTTGACTCCTTTTCTTTTAGAACCAGATATGTCTAATCATCCATTCTGTAAAAAGGTGAGATCTCGAATGGTTTAATTCAATCTGGAAAAATTATGAAATCAAAGAAACAGGCCCTGACTTAACATTCCTCTTTGATTTTAACATAGGCAACCTAAACCAAGTTGCACCCTATAAATAACCGTCACAAAAAGTTGCTGAATTGATGAAAAAACACTTCTGGCTCATAAATGAAATCCCAGTCGTTGGTGTCCACATTAGAGAATAAGAACCTTAGGGGACACGGGACATGATATCCATTTGAACTCATAATCCAGATGGATAGCCAACTGGACAACAAATAAGAAGGCTGTCGATGCAAACCTTAGCACTGCAACATCAGCATTACCAAGAGACTGTTGCAATCTGCAAGTGCGGCAACAACAGGTCGATAATGAGCAAGGATGTTAAGAGAAATACATTGATCTACACAGATGACTATCCATTTCCATTCAATGCACTAACAAGGAAGCAAAGGAACAACGGCTGCTCTATTAGGTGATCCCCTTTTTTCATCATCGAATACTTGCCCATTATCATATGTAAATTTCCGTTATATGCTTATTTGGACCCTTCAATGCACTAACAAGGAAGCAAAGGAACAACGGCTGCTCTATTAGGTGATCCCCTTTTTTCATCACCGAATACTTGCCCGTTATCATATGTAAATTTCCGTTATATGCTTATTTGGACGCTGCTCTCTCTCTCTCTCTCTCTCTCTCTCTCTCTCTCTCTCTCTCTCTCCTAAAATTTTCCTTTGGGCTTCAAGATAATGAATCCCTACCTCCCCATCCTTTTTACTAAAATTTCCCTATGGGCTTCATTATCTTCTATTTATGAAACCTCTAAAGTTAGAAGAAAAGGGCTCAAACGGTCAAAACACATCACAGCTTTTAGCTACCGCAACTGTTGAAACCCCCAAAACCTCATTCACAAGCAAAAACCCAGAAGATATCGATGTTTTGGTGGTGGGTTCAACTAGGTATATTGGGAAGTTTGTGATTGAGTTAGTAAATAGAGGGTTTTATATTATAGATGTTGCTAGGGAGATGAGTGGGATTTGGGGGTACTACTTAGGGGTTTGGAAGAGTTATGGAAGTGTTCAGGAGGTATGGAGGAGGATTTGGGACTGATTATGGAGGTATATGTGAGAATTTGAGGGAGGGGTGATGATCTGTTTTTATGAGAGTGCAGGGAAATGAATTGGAGGGAAGAGAGTTAGGGTTTGAGGATTTTCCCTCTAAAAAAGGGTGAGTCATCCACATTTCCCCTAATTTAAGCCATATCAGTGTCTTTCGTGCTGTGAAACAGCTAGAGGTGTCCAACTCATCAATTTCCGTTAGTAATTTGACGGATTTAGATGATAGGGGGTTAATTGGATACAGGCTTCATAGTTTAGGAGTCTAATTGAAGTTTATTAAAGTTTGGGTGTCTATTAGACATTGAGGTCAAAGTTTGGGGGGTATTTTGACATTTTCCCCAACACTTAGGCATCTAGGTTTCCATTAGTAGACGTAGGTCATAGCTTAGTAGCATGAAGCAGGTGCGGGTGTGGGAGCGGAAGCGGGTGCGGGTGAGCGGGAGCGGAGGCACCTAGAAGCTCCTAAGGTTGGGAGCGCCTAAGGAGCGTATATAGAAGATATATAAAAAAATATGTAGACAAAATACTTAACCATTAAAGGAAAAGTGATACTGAAAATTTTCCAATCTTAAAGTGTAATTATTGGAAGTTATATATTCTCAATTTGCAAAACTTCTTGACTAATGTGATTCTCATATTCTTATTTCCACAATGGCATAACTCCCTTAAAAGTAAGAAAATAATTGCCTTAACGGCCCGATAAGCTCCCATCTTAGTTAGAAGCGAGCTCCTGTCTTGAGGGGAGCGAGCTCCCATCTTGGGAGGGCCAATTCGAGCTCCCATCTAGGGAGCGCGCTCATTTTAGAAGGATCCTACAACTAAGGGTCATAGTAGGTTGCGATATCGTAGAATGGTTTGAGAAGTTATTTTTCCTCGACCTTAATCCCTTCTGAAATTCCATTTATGTTTTGGAGACATGTACTAATTGAACTCACATTCAAACTGAGAACATGCATTTTGGGCATTCTGAAAAGGAAATATCTATATATAATAGCTGAGCTTAATTTTTGAATCTTACGTACATTCATAAATCTAACGGTCTAAAGTGGTTTCTTGAATCCAACGACTGATTTCTTGGGCTAGCCATTTTTGGGAAGAATCCAAATCAATCTCTCTCTCTTAAAAATCAATACCAAAACAAGAATTCATACTCCCTCCGTTCCTAAATGAGAGTCCACTTTCACTTTTTCATGTTATTTTTATTTTGTTTATATCGTTCAATTTATAATATTTTTTATGATTTTCAAAATTTTGACCAATAAAACTAGATGAGATCTATCAAAAAAATCCATATTGGATATTTTTAGCATTATAGATTGAAAGATATAAACAATTTTTTAAAGTGTCTGAAATAGTAACATGGACTCTCATTAGGAACGGAGGGAGTATAGATAATATGAGGTTCTCCTAGAAACCCCTGTAGGTAAGTGTTGATGGTGAACTTGAGATCATCATATTACTTAGGTTGAGTTGCGATCATGGTTTCTTTGGTAGCGAGAAAATAATGAGAATAATGCAGCCATCAATGTTTTGGTTTGGTTGGCATGTCGTAGATCATGGATGTCATAAGGGTGAAGCTTATTGGAAAAAAACCCACAGCTTTTGGGATGATTCAGATTTGTTTGTGAGGTTGGTCAATAGTAGGGAGGACAATTCATTTAGTAAGGATAGGCAATGGAAAATCCTATGTCTGGACGTAGTGTTTAATGGCTGAAAATTGTCTTTAATGTGGACAATTGATGATTAAGATTCACAAATGCCTTCTAATTAGTGCGTAATTGGTTTGAATGATTCAATTATTGCAAACTCAAAATCAAGTTACGCCGGACCTTTAGGTATGGGCAGTTTGCTCATACTTTACTTAGGACACTCAAAAATGCCAAATTCTTCGAGGCACGGCATGGTGCATGCGTTAGTAGACCAACAATTTGCGACAGGACAGAGAGATTACTTGTTTTAAACACCTCTTACTTCCCCTTTCCTCCATTCAACCAAATCAATGAATGAAATCCCAATCCATTCCCAAGTTACCTACTTTCCTTCCCTCTTCTTTTCCATCCTTCCTACCAAACATAGAATAACTATTCTTGGCACTTAATCATCTCAATTTCCTAGCGGAAGCCCGCCAAATTACCTTTTGTGCTAAATGAAGTCCCTATTATGACGAAGCAAATAAGCATTTTGTCAAGGCTAATAATTCGTCTAAGTCACAATGATATTGACCCTCAAATAAAATGTAGACAACACACCATGATTGATTCATAAACCTTTCTATTCCCTTCATCAGGTAAATGACAAAAAGCTCACAATTCTAGAAGCAATATGGGTTAAGAACATGCTTTCCAACCATCGTTAGAGCATGTACACCAAGCATATGTATTTTACCTACTCAACAATTTACTTTTTGCATTTTATCTACATAAATTCCTCTTAATCCTACACCAATCCTCTCTACTATCATCTCTATTCTTATAAAATACCATAAAATATTATCCCCTCTCTCTCTGTCTCTTTCACACTTCAACGGCAAAAACCCCAAACCCATAAATTGAGTTTCAATTAATCCAAAAGTTGAAGCCAAAGATCGAGCACGCGTCAATCTCTGCCAACTCCGGCGACTTCTGCTGCTCGTCAAGAATTAGATCTTCGTCCTTGTCAGATCATTGTCTGCCATGTACCCTTGAAACACCTGGTTGTTCTTTGTTTTCTTGGGATTTCTTGAAAACCCAGTTGGTGGGTTTGCGTCATCTTCTTCCTCCATGGTTTCGAGGGTGAAATCTCTGCTCGATCGAAAAACCCACTCACATATGGCTTAATCGTGGATTCCTGGTTGACAATTCCAAAAACTCTTCTTGAAAGGCAAGAAGTCTCGTGAAGAAGCAACAAAGAAGCAGATAAATCAAGAGAGAGAAAATTTGTATTAGTCGAAAATAATATAAAAAGGATTCCTGGTGAACAATTGCTTGGGACATATACCGAGCAATCAAAACGAAATGTACTTTTGCTAACCTTTTAGCTAACTGCTGCATGCTTGTTTTTGGTTAATTTGTTAGGTAAAATACCTAAAAGAGGCATTCGGAGAGTCGTGTGTACATGCTCTTACTGGCCTATTTCTTGCTCTCAAGAGCCAAAGAATTGTGTCTATTCCAAAGCTTTATCCAAAATTAATGTACTGAGTATGGGCCGCTGTAGCAAGGTTTGAGGGGTTCAAAAAATGTGCTACAATTTTACTCATTTGACTTTTTCATTATTATTGTTTGTATTGGATCATTCATACAAAGCCAGAATAACTGAAAATTCACTTAAATAGGAGAGTAAATGGATCATATAGCTCGACCAAAAATAAAATAAAATAAAATGACCCCCCAATAAGTTTTCAATCATAATAAATATCCTTAATACATTTTCGCCACTGCTGACCTAAAATCCCACAACCGGCTTTGATATTGAGGCACCAAAAACGAGCAGAGTCACAACCGTTGATTATTCCTCACAAAGTGAAAGTAGTAGTAGAAAACTACATGTACAGATACTGTAAGCAACTGCAAACAATATCCCCTTAAACTTTAGAGGTAATTAAAATAGGTTAGTAAGTTGACATTTAGGGATGTCAGTCATCTCTAATCTTGCAATTCAGCAGCATACATATTCTCAATTATGAAGTCTAATGTTAAAGAATCCATCAAAATTCGCCGAGGCGAATCAAAATAAGACCTACAATGGACGAAGATGCATCAAAATACAGGAAAGTGAATCATCTGAGATACGAAAAAGAGCAAAGATATTGATTCATTGTCATGAACAATAATTGGAACTTACACGTATATTGAGAGAGAGAGAGAGAGAGAGAGTACCGTGAGAGGGATCGGGAGAGAAGGCGAGCCTTGAAGAGAGAAGGAGCACGAGAGATCACCGGATGACGAAGCCGTGAGAGAGCCATCGATCATCCGCAAGCACTGTTGTGCGTGTGTGTGTGTGTGCGAGAGAGAGAGAGAGAGGGAGAGAGGTTTTGGGACTTCGGCTATGTAATTAGGTGAATTTGGACTCTGAAAGAGGAACTGAACAACACTAATCAGCTTTGACCGAGTGGGCCATTGCTCTGTAATTGCGAAGGCGGGCTGTGGGCTGCGACGTTGCAGAGGTAGGTGGCAAGTTTGGCAACAACTCAAACCGCTAGGTGCGATGCGAGTGGTAGTGAGCTTCTATTTTTTTACTGTATTTTTTAAAAGAAAAAAAATACGTGATTTTGGCACTCCACTTTAACTAATGGCACTTTTTTTTAATTTTTTTTTACACATGATAAAAAACAAAACAGAATACCAATGGCTAAAACTGGAGTGTCAAAATCAATTTCCTAAACTTATCATTAATTTAATATCAAATAACGACGGCACATTCAAAGTTATATAACTCAAACAAAGGATTCTAAAAAAACAAAAGACAGCACAACGCAAATCAAAAAACAAACAAAGCCCCAACCTGAACAAAACCAAACAGGCACCCTGACAAAACCCAACAGAAAAATGCAACTATGATTTTCACGCCGAACGCACGATCAATAAAACCTGAAAAACAAGAATTAGGATTTTTTTTCTTTTTCTTTTTCTTTTTTTATCTCACTGCACATTTTTCTTCCAAAAGGAAATCAATTTTTTTTTTTTTTTTAGATTTTCTAAGTGAACTCCCCCTCGTGTTAAAAAAAAAGTAAAAAAAAAAATTCAATTTATAAACCCATAAAATCTCTCTCTAGCGACCACGTAGATCAATGCGATAGAAGGAATCAAGAATCAGAAGCATGAGAATGTTTTGCAGACCTAATGACTAGTAGAGGTGTTCATGCAAGGAATGGCCTATGACAATTGACAGGGTATAAAATTTAAGCCAATTTTTTTAGAAACTGGTTTACTATTGCAATGTTTGATACTATAGGAGTACGATTTTTTCGTCTTCAAACTTGTAAATATTCATTGCATTGTATTGTTTAATTCACTTTTTCTTGTGTGCTTTTATTCAACAGACAGGCGGTTTTATAACTTTCAAAACTATAGAGGTTACCAATTCAAGAAAATTTTCGGAAAATAAAAAATTTAAGAGCTGAAGTTGAGAATAAAATACTTTGAGAACCAAAGTAAAAAAAAGAAAGAAAGATATTCTAAGGGCAAAGCATTAATGATATACAAATACGCTGAAAGCAATCAAAAGCCACTCGCACTACTGAGTTTTATTTGCTTCCCATGGTGTGTTAATTTTGAATTTATAATGCATTTATCTTGAGGGAAAAAAAGGGTGAAATGTTGGATAGCAAATCATTAAACCTATTTTCCTCAAGATAAATGCATTATAAATTCATATCAAACGGTATCCGATTAATATGATTATCGGCATGCTTGATGTTCTCGACAGATTTTAAAATGTGAACGGTTTAGATTATTCATGTGGGCCCTGAAAGGGACCCAAAATGGTTGAAATTGGACTGAGCGTCCAGTCCTAATTTCTATGTATCATATATTTAGCTTTGGTAGCAAGTTAAAAAATCATTCGGAACAAGCACATTCCAATGGATGATCCAAAAAAAAAAAGTACATTCCAAAAAACACTTTTTGACTTAAGGAGAAGTTTTTGGGAACAAATTGAGTACTATGCGGTAGTATCCAGAACGTATTCAAACCATCCAAATATATTTTGAATGGTTTAGATTTGAAAACCCTCTCTCTCCCTCACCCAAACACTCTCTCCTCTTTCTCTCACTCTAAAATCCTTGCTGTCCAAAGCATGTTTGCACGGTTCAGATGTGCGCTCTGGTACCATGTGGACTATACCCTATTTACACCCAAAAACTTCTCGACCTTACTCATTCTACCAAATAAATTAATCAATTCAATAATTTTGTTCATCCTCCTTCAAAGTAGGTGAAAATGACTCTATCTGTAACTATTATGAAAAATTGTGTAGGGTCTACTAAATTAATACTTTTTGATAATAATGAGTTAGTTTGTTATGGAACTCACACAATTTTCACCAATCACATGGAGAATAATATTCACTCTCTTTAAAGAGGGTAAACAAAATTATTCTCACTCACCAATCATGAAAACTAGATTTGTTTTATCGATCAAAACGAATTTCATTCATAAAAAGCCTAGTGGTATTTAGAAAGGGATTTCATCTAAAATAAATATAAGAGACTAGGAAAGGACCCCAACAAACAATGAGGGATAAAGAAATAAATCACTATAATGGGAGACCTTGTATCTTTCATCTAGACATGGCAATTTGAAGAGTCATTTCTCACTTTCAATCTTGAAGAGTGAGAGCTACACCAAATAGCAGTAGCAAGTTTCCTAGAGATTGAAGAGTCGGAGCTGCACCAAATAGGAGTAGCAAGTTTCCTATTTCTCTTGGAGTGCATTTTGCTTACACACTTAGTTTGGTTTTTATTTTGATACTTTCCTTGGAATTGCTTTCAGCAATTTTTCAATTGCTACGAATAATGCAATCAAAAAATTACGATTTCACAAATGTTCTTAAGAGTTCTCATGTTTGAGCTAAGCACGATTAGACTCATGTTTGATTCACAAATATTCTTTTAGGAAAAATTGTGGCGAATTGGATAGATGAATGTTTTTGGAGATATCTTCATTTTTTTGGAGGATTATTGGAAGAAAGCGCATAGCATGATGCCAGTATATCCCTATTTTTCTCTATTACAAGAGGTTTGAGAATGCACATCAAGCATTGGTGTTTTTTACGGTATTACAAAATTTACAACTTCATTAGTCTTTGATTGCCATCCCTCCTTGACCAAGCAGATGGCTTTCACTCACTCAGGTTCGCTCACTACCACCACTACCAACTTCCACAGCTGAATCCTTCTTCTTTGCACTCTTCTCAGCCACGGCAAATCCAATTTCAGAAATCTCTCCATCTTCAGCTGCCTTCAATCACAATTCACAACCATACTAAAAATTCAATATTTGGGTAAAATGAAAAAAATTCGTCTCGATGAAAGAAATTGGAAAAAAAAGAAATTATGATCAAGATTTAAAATTTTTAACTAACTTTTAGCTTATTTTGTCTTTATCCAAAAAAATTTGAGTTTCAATCATAATTTCTTACTTTTTAAAATTTTCTTGTCGAGACAGACTACTAATAATTCAGAAAAATTTGAACAAAACAATTTGAACAAAGACAAATCAAAAAGCTAAGTAAAAATTAGTTACCTGCAGTGCCCACCACGTGTGGGCCATCTGCAGGATAGTCAGAACCATTCCGACTGGCACGTCCTTCATCCTCTTAATCCCGCTAGGTTTGCAATACTGGTACAAGTCCCAGAAACTACGTGGGGGCCTCCTCCCCCCACGTCCCTGCATATGAATTTAAACAACGTAACACGATTTTAGATTAAACATTTGGGAGAAACATGTTAGCAATTTTCTGTTGGTGGACCTATATAGATTATAAAATTAAATATTGTATGTTGTCAAATAAGACTTGAGTGATATCGGTATTACCCATAAGGTTAGGATCGTTCAATTAATGTGACCCGGGTAATGGACACGTCTCTATTGGCATGTATTTGGGTCATGTCAAGTGTGTTAAGTGGTGCAAGCTTATTTTATATGTGGAGACTAATTAAAGGGCCCAATATGATTCCATCTATTATGATAGGTTATGATGGTACCAGGGCTTATAAATAGGCAGTCAAGGTCCCCACTTCAACCCTAGCCTCTTGTCTCATACCATTCCATCGTGTGTGTGATTAAGGTCAAGATCAAGAGTAGGGTTTTGGAGGCGGAAAACGAATAACCACGCACTAAGGTTTTCATCCTCCATAGCGACAGGTACGCATCCGGTATAATTATTTGGGAAAATTTCAAACGGTCCGGCTAATGGGTGCTATATTGCACCGCTTAACCTTGTAATCAGAGTAGTACTTTAGTCCTTGTGTGGGTCCATTGGCTTTGCTGGCACTTGCTTTCTTTGTGTGTTCCAATGCAAGTGTTAGTCCGAATTGAGTGTATAGCAAACACATATGAAAAGACAATACCACCCCTAGATTCTTTTTAAACTAAATTTTGCTCGGTAAATAGTTTTTATGTTCTACCTATGTAAACTGACAACTGTAAGTGTTACCTACTTCTTTATTTTCTTTTTCTTTTCTTTTTGCTTTTTTTTTTTTCCTTAAGGGGTTAGAAGTTATGGTAAAACGAATTATATTTGATTTTTTTGTAAAAGGGATGTTTTGGATTGTTTCAGAAGGATATACCATTTGACAAATTCTGAAACAACCATTTTAGAAAAAGCCAAAAAATTCATTTGTCAGTTACATAGGTGGAGAAAAAAAATAAAATTTGTCGGTTACATGGATAGAGTAAAAAACCAAAAATAATTTTCTTTATGGTCCGACTATCCAGCGCCAACTCTGCGTAAAACAAGTTTTTTTAATTATGCAACACTCTTAACTTTTTTTAATTGTTCAGATGCTAGTTAACCCATTAAAGGATATGTACTTTCAAGTTCCAATCTCTGTGTAAAAAAGGTTTTTTTAATTTTTTGTCTTTATTCAAAAATCAAAATAATATGAGTTTCGATCATAACTTTTTACTTTTTCAATTTCTCTCATTGAAATGAATTAATAAGTCAAAAAAAATTGATACAAAATTACCAACGTGAAAAAATTTGAATAAAGACACAAAAGAAGAAGTCATCTTTACTTTTTATACATAGACAGTTAATAATTGAAACATGCAAACATTTAGAGTGTAAAACTCTAGAAATGATTTTCACACTCCCTTTGTTTATATTTTCTTTTTTCGTCTTTTAGCAAAAATTACATGCACTTTCAACAATAAAAAAAATAATAAAAAGTTTGAATATCAAAAATAGGGATGTGAAAATCAATCTCTCCTAAAATTCATTCACAATAATATAAAATTCACATTGAAAATTTTAAATTTTAGTTTTAAATAATCTTATATTCAATATAGATCTCATTTAGTAGATACGAGTAGAGTTGTCAGTTGAGTATATAATTTGTGTAAAAAATGAATATGTATAATAGTGGAAGTTATAAAGGCCTTGTTTGGTTGGTAGTTTAGTTTAGTTTTTGTAGAGGGTGGAGAGAGGAGTAGAGTAATGATAAAGAGAGATGAGAAAGTAATAATTGGAGAAATAGAATAATAATTGAAGAAAGAGGTAGGGTAATGATTGAAAATTAAACTGAAATTAAAAATAAAAGATTAACCGAAAGCCAAACATTTTTAGAACAAAAATAAAAAATGAGATACAGAAAAGTGAGGAAGAGAGAGAAACGGAAAGAAGAGAGAGAGAGAGTAGGCCCTGTTCCGGAAACACAAATAAGTACTTATTTTTTAAGAAGACAATTTCAAGCTTAAAAATCATGTGTTTACACAAATAATTTTTCTATCAATATGGATCTTTGATAGATCTCATCGAGATATTTTAATGCGGTGCAAAAAAAATTGAAAAATTATTATTCATTTACATTATTTTTGAATTTAAAAATATGAAATAAGTATTTATTTTTTAAGAAGGTGTTATGGAACGGGGCCTAAAGAACTTGTAAAAGTAAGGAGGTGGGAGCGAGTATGCACATGATAAAAGTAATGCTACACTGACATTGAGTTGACTTTCCCAGCAAAAAAGTTGCAAATTACTTTTTCTAATTTGGTTATTGGTTATTTTGTTATTAGTTACAAAATCAAGGGTAAATTTGTAAAACAATTAAAAGTGCTTTGTAATATCATTGTTTAGTACGGAGAACACTGGAAAGCGGGCCAACTGGACCCACATATCCGGTGCAATATTGCACCGGTTAGCATTTGCCAATTTCAAAATGGCACATAAACTTTGTACCAAATGTCACAGAGACACCTGAATTTAAGTTTATTTCAATTAAACACCTGTACTAACAAAATTCTCAAATTTAGACACTTGAACTTAAGTTTATTTCAATTAGATACCTGTACTAACAAAATCCCCAAATTTAGACTCCCGCCGTTATACTCCGTCCCAAAAATTGCTGACGTGGCATCTCAAACCTGTTTAAGTTGCCCCATTGCACATGTTTCCAACAGGGGACGATGCACCCAAGCTTAACCCATCATTAGAAGTATGCCGAGCAGAAAGAAGAACTGGGTTTGGGCAAAAACACATGTGCAATGAGGCAACTTAAACAGGTTTGAGATCCCATGTCAACAATTTTTGGGATGGAGTATAACGGCGGGGGTCTAAATTTGGGGATTTTGTTAGTACAGGTGTTTAATTGAAATAAACTTAAGTTCAGGTGTTTAAATTTGGAGATTTTGTCCGTACAAGTGTTTAATCGAAATAAATTTAAGTTCAGGTGTCTCTATAACATTTGGTGCAAAGTTCAAGTGTCATTTTGAAATTTTCCCTAATTATTTTCTTCAATAGTTGGACATCAATTCTTGGGTTTAGGATTTCTTACGAAATCCTACAAGTGGTATCAGAGCCTCTTTTCAGATTATTGAGGAAAATATAAAGTTTTGGTTTTCTTCTGTTTCGAAAACAAGTAATAAGAGCAAGCCTAATATCGGCTAGATTTTCTGATTATCGCTTGAAGTCGTTTTCTTGCTGTGTAGTTACATGGATCAATGTATAGTTATTCAATTGATCTATTATGCCTACAGTAATACGGTTTGCCTACTATAATACGGTCATGGCCGGTTACAGGGTAAGCCCCGCAAGTCTTCGGGGTTGGGCAATCCCCCGGGTTGGGGCAACCAAAAGAAAAAAAATTATGTTAGATATAAATATAAAAAAGTTTCCAATGGTAGTGCGCGTAGACTGCTTCCTTGGTGTTGTGATCAATGGCTCAATGCATGCTTATCAAGTTCTAGAGGAGTTGTGTTCGATTCCCAGGCCCACCACCGCCCTTTTTCCTTTATTTTTTCACTTTTATTTTACCTCTTTTTGTTTTCCACCCAATTCACAATATTACGAAAATCAAATTATTTTGTTGAAAATTTTTGATTTAACAAACACAACAATAATGTAAAATTGATATGTTCTTACATTTGATTAAAAAAATTATAGTTAAAATAAATCGAGTGAGCTAACACGGTTTTTATATTTACCTTCGAACTATCGTTTCGCAAGAGAGATTAAAGAAATTGACTATGATTTCAATAAAAAATGAGGTGCCATTCCATAAAGAGTATTTTTGGGTATTTGGGACTTTTTTTAACTTTCTACGCTTTTCGCGATAGGTCAATCTCTTCACATATATCAACTAAAAAATTTAAAAAGCTAAAAAATCAAAAGTTAGCAGAACGGACTCGAGTTCTTGGATAAGTAATGTACAATGACTCAAAATTTTGCTTCAAAAAATGCTTTCTTTGAATCGGATCATGCTACTCATAAAGTACTATAACTGGGGGTTTACATTTTGATATTGATTCTTTTTTATGTTATTCAAGCTAAAAAAACAATATAATTTTGAATTTTGCTTTACTTGTATGTTATTTTTAATGACTTAAAAGTATGTGGACAACAAAACATAAGATTGGGTTAGGACAACCCAAAAGTCGGGACCGGCACTGAATACGGTTTGCATGGCGACGGTGCGGCAACTAATAATAAACATCAGTTTTGAATTCCTCGTTGAATCTAATGGTAACATTAGTTACCAACCTATGAGAATCTAACCTTTGTCTTAGTGATTCTAAACTGTATATTGGTGGGTACAACCTACAAAGTTACAAGTTGACTTTTCCTTCTTTTTTTTTTTTTTTGTGTGCCAACCGTGGTTATATTGCTCTCATACTAATGTTATGAGGATCAAAAGTGATTATTTTTATGCCGCCATGGAATACAGTGCGACTACAGCAAGTAGATTTTACGGTCATTACTTGTTTCACTAAAGAATTTTCGGGGCATGAAGATTATTTTGTAGTCCATATCTAGGGTTTGGAAAAATTAAAGTGATATACCACCAAAGTGGTCTCATGGAGATTTTCTTGAATTTGAAGATAAAAGTTTTGGATTACATAAAGTTACATTTAGATCCATGTGAGTAGTGATCGGCCCAAAAGAAGGTTATTATTTGGCCGAATTTTAAATGGTATAAGGTAGTTGATTTTTTAAATGATATAGTTCTAGAATTTGCCTTTGCGTTCAATAGTCGGCCTAAAGGAAGGCTTTTGATTGGGTCAGGCCCAGTTTATACTATTCATATTAACTAGCATTGTTGTGAGAAGACGACTTGCATGTTGTAATTACTGTCCGAAGACTTGGTTATGATAATGCGTTGGGTTTCTCGAAAGGGCCCACCATTACAGACACAAATATCAAAATTTATTTTATTTGTATAATTGTTTGCCCCTACAATTAGACCAAGTTTTACATGATAATTATACTCAAGTTTTTTTATTTTTTATCATTGCACTAAAGTAAATGGATATTTGTTAACGATAAGCTTTTCTTTTATGATGTTATAGTGAATGCAGTAGATGGATATTTGTAGGATACTTGGAAAGATCAATGGGTTTTAAGTTTTATTGTTCTTCCATAGATATTATAATTTAGACCGATAATGCCAAATTTATTGAGGATGTTAAAAGTAGTGGGAGTGTACAACCCATGAATTTTGAATTTGAAATTATTCATGTTGGGACTGATGATGTGGTCACACCTGTCTTAGTACAGAGTGCGGATGCAAACCACCAGACTATTTCCTGAGTTGTCTTCTTCTAATACGAAAGAACCCCAACAAACTCATTTGAAAGTGCTAAAGGATCAGAACTTCTGATTGCAAACTAAAGAAATCCATTTATGGCTTAAAGCAAACATCTCGTCAATGGTATCGAAAGTTTGATAAAGAAATTTTCTCTTTTGGGTTTAAGGAAAATGCTATGGATCAATGCATTCATCATAAGATCAGTGGGAGCAAATTCATTATTCTAGTATTATGTGTCAATATCTTACAGGCAAGCAGCGATATTGGCTTATCACAAAAGCCGTATATCGATAAGGTGCTCTGTAGATTTGGCATGCAAAAGTTGTGTACAATGAGTTTGCTCCAATACCCAAAGAATGATTTGAAAAGAAAACAAATGGAAGACATCCTTTATCCATTAACAGTAGGGAGTCATGTGTATGCTCTAGTTTGTACGCATTCGGATATAGCGTGCACAACTAGAATGCTTGGTAGATATTTGCAAATGACATGCTCACATATCGAAGAATCTAATTTTTTGAACATTGTTGGATATTCGGACTCCGAGTTTGTTATTGCTTGCTATAAAGCAAAGTAAGCAATATGGTTGCAACATTTTATCATCTGGCATCATATAGTGAGTGACATCAAGAAGCCATTAAGGATTTATTATGATAATAAAACTGCTAAACTGTATTCTAAGAATGACAATAGTTCATCAAAATCAAAGCATATTGACATCAAGTTTCTTGTCGTTAAAGAAAGAGTTCAGAATCATCTTATATCAATTGAGTACATTAGCACAGAACTCATGATTGCGGATCTATTTAATAAGGGCTTACCACCTAAAGTGTTTAAGGAGCATGTTGCTCGTGCAGGAGTGGTTAGTTCTAATGAAGTATTTTATTAGTGGGAGTTATGGTACTCATATATATTATGGATTATTTGACATTTGTAGTGATCACTTTTGGTTTGTTGATGATTCTGAAATAAAGTTGCATATTTTTTCAAATTATGGTTATACATGAAATTTTGAAAATATGCATGATACATGAACTCTATTGAGTTATAAAGTTGGACCAATTGGAAACAGGCATGATAAAGGATCACATTGCATGCGTTTTTCATGTTACATATCCATACTTGATCTATGTCATTGAATGCATAGGTATTTGTGACCATGAATGGGTCCTGTCATGATGAATATCGCAAAGGCCGTCGTGATCCAATGTTTGTGTTTTTAATGGACTAGATTGTTTTGAGATGACACTCATAAATTTTGACAACAAAAGTTTGAGCTCCTAAAGTTTACAATGTCTAATATCAGAATGACCTATGTGGCCTAAGTGGGAGATTGTTCGCAATTTTTTGTTGGTGGGCTTACATAGATTATAAAATTAAACATTGTATGTTATCGAATAAGGCTCGAGTGATATCGATATTACCCATAAGGTTGTGATCGTTCAATTAATGTGACCCGGGTAATGGACACGTCTCTATTAGCACGTATTTGGGTCATATCAAGTGCGTTAAGTGGTGCGGGCTTATTTTATATGTAGAGACTAATTAAATGGCTCAATATGGTTCCATCTATTATGATGGGGTATGACGGAATCAGGGCTTATAAATAGGTGGTCAAGATCCCCACTCCAACCCTAGGCTCTTTTCTCATATTATCCCATCGTGTGTGAGATTAAGGTCAAGATCAAGAGTAGGGTTTTGGAGGCGGAAAACGAATAACCACGTACTAAGGTTTTCATCCTCCATGGCGACAGGTATGGATCCGGCATAATTATTTTCTTTAATGGTTTGACATGAGTTCTTGGATTTAGGGTTTCTTACGAAATCCTACAAAACACACACACACTAGCACACAAATTGAAGGTTACTCACATTGGAAGCGACGAGCGATGGTTGCTGCGAAGTGGTGAAAAGTCGTGTAGGCAGCCAAGTGGTCGGGCGTCCGGTAGGCTGTGCCTGCCTACGGCTGCAAGGAGGAGGGAATGGTCGCGGAAGAGGTGGTGGGTAGTGGACCACAAACGGTCCTTGCTCGTCCAATGGTGGGACGAGCAAAGACACGACGACCCTACGGCCGTCTCCGAGAACAAGGCCGTCCAACACATGGACGGCTCTAGCAGCTGCAAAGGAAGCAACAAAAAGCGTACATCAAATAAATCACATTCAAAAGCTGTCTCGAGCGGATTTAAAAAAACCCCCTCAACGAACCCGCATTTTCACTTAACCCCCTCAGACTACAAAATCCGACATTGTGCACCCTCTAACTATCCAGAGTTGACACTTAACACCCTTTTGTTAGGTCTCCGTAGGAAAAATGCATCGACGGCCGTCTCCAGCCAATCCGAGCCGTCCAAAATTTTTTTTAAAAAAAACCAAGTGGGCTAACGCGGAAATCAACGGCATCCGACGTGCGTAGGTGCTCGATCCAATCACCCCAAGAATTTAAATGGAGTGTTTAGATCGAGCATCTACGCACGTCAGATGCCGTTGATTCTCGTGCTGACCCACTCGGTTTTTTTGTTTAAAATTTTTGGACGGCTCGGATCGGCCGTCCTGTGGCCGGAGACGGCCGTCGGTGCATTTTTCCTACGGAGACCTAACAAAAGGGTGTTAAGTGTCAATTCTGAATAGTTAGAGGGTGCACAATGTCGGATTCTGTAGTCTGAGGGGATTAAGTGAAAATGCAGGTTAGTTGAGGGGGGCTTAGTGTAATTTACTCAACAAAATTTTGCAATCAAACACAATATATAATACTAACACTAAACTCCAACATTGATCATTATGCAAAAAGATTGGTACATTTTAAAAAGTTCATCAGTTGACTCGAACACCTATTTATTTAAAAAAAACGTATAATCTAAGATCAAAAGTTCCAATCAAAGGTATTCAAAAAAACCTATAATTCTCATGGCGTCGAACACAACAAAGAGTTTCCTAACAAAGTTACAATTCAATAAGCAAAAATGGAAAAAAAAATAAAGGACATTTCTACCAATAGTTGAAACAAATATGAGCATTTTAGTCTTTCGTTACTCAATCCCGCCATAACTTCACCAACATGAGCAATTCATAAAGATGAAAAAAAACAAAAACCACCATACACCAATAATCCACAAGAAGAGGAGGGTAACCAAATCATTAAATGAAAAATAAAACCAACCACATCTTATTTTTTTCATTTGTACTTTGCGTCCGTAGTGTTAAAAACCCAAAGGTGTCAATCCCTGCAGATAATACTTTCATACTCACCAGTAGAGTAATACTACCAAACATGCGTTTCTTCAGCACATACAATTAGAGTACCAAAAATAAGTGTAATCCAAGAAAATACAAGGCGCCGTTCAAAACTAAAATGAAAATACAAGGCAATCCCCTGAAGAGTGAAGACTAGTACGGGAACGGTCTCTTCGGTAACATGACTCATCTAACAGAGTGAAGAAAATAATTTCACTAAAAAGAAAAAAAAAAAAAAAGGGGCAAGTGCAACCAGCAAAGGACGAGGAGAAAGAACACCGGCCAGATCGAATATAACTACAAGGAATTTTCCCCAATTAAAAAGCAAGAATGCAGAAAAAAGAATCATGTTATTATCAATGCTTCCAAAATCCGTTTGTCAAAAAATCGACGATTGTCCCTATATATAAGTTTCTCAGAGTCAATTGTCCGTATAAGTTTCTTCACTGGCAATCGAAGTGCAAGGATAACAAAAAGGAATAACTCATCATTGAATACGCCGATTTTGGGGTATGAGAAATTACCTGATTCATGTGTCAAGAATTCGACGTAGGCATTCTCGACGCTGACTAGAACACACTGGACGTAGCCGGCCGGGGAAAACAGTCGGAGGAGGTCTGGAGCAAGGGCGGAAGTACTTGAAGGCTAAGGTAGGCTATAGCCTAGGTCATTTTGAGAAAAAATTTCTTACGATCCAGAAATTTTTTTTTTTTCCGAGAGAAAAAGATGACAGACAAACCTCGGTGGATCTTCGAACGAACGATTGGGTGAATATTCGTTCGTTCGTCGGGCTTCAATCGTCGACAGCAGCTTCGTTCTTCGTTTCTCTTGCGTCGCTTCTCTCTCTCTTTCTCTCTCTGTTCTGCGTGAATGGCTCAAAGGGGGGAAGTGTGAGGGCTTTAGGGGCAAAGTGTAATTACTTGGGGTTTTTACGCCATCTCTTATCCTGGCCGTTTGATTTCAATCCAACGGACCACATGAAAGTCCCGCACCACATCCAAATCCGGGATCCCTCAGGGGATCCGGATTGAGTATATATATGTACAAGTTTTGCTTAATTCATTTTTTTTAGCCCAATCCATTCCACCCACCTATTTTCTCTCCCTCTTTCCTATTTTCTCTCCTATACTCTCCCTTTCTACTGCCGTCAAGGGCAGGGGTTGTTGTTGATTGTTTAGAGCTGAAACTCAGTTAAATTGATTCAAGGAATTTCATGAAATCTCATGGTGCTCAATCTTTTGATTCGGATGCCACAGGAAAAACCCTAAAAAACGACTTCAAACTATCCATTGGTCAAGATGTTGATTAAAATTGGTTCATTAAGCTACCATCTTTCAAATCGGGCGAAGGACTGACATTTAGGGTTTATTCTAAACCAAAAAATTGGGCTTTGTGTGCTTAAATTTTTTGTTCTTACAATCTTATTTTTTTAGGTTTAAATTATAATGTAATAACAACAAAAAATCTAAAGCATATTTTGAGATTTGTTGATGTCCAAGAATTTTTTTGGGAGCGACTTTTTCATATTATGTATTTAAAGACACCACTATATTAACTCCTAAGAAATAGATATCCAATGTTCACACTCGTTACAATCTGAACATCTATATAATAACAGAGCTCAGTTTTTGAATCTTATATACGTAGTTATAAACCTAGACCTTCATTTCTAAATCCTATGGTTAGCAAGTGTTAAGAGTATCTATAAATCTAGATCATCCACTACCAACGGCTAAGATCAAGTTTTCAAACACTTACTTATCTAAAACGATTGATTTTGGATTGATTTTATTTGTTATGGAAGCAGAACTTTAGTTGATATATATGGTAATCGATACAATCCATATTGATTTTATGGAAGTAAAACTCATATACGGTAGAACTTTAATTGAGCGTTCGAGCTATACCTTCAGGCATGGGCAAGCACTAGTTCACAATATGTAAGGTCAATGGTATGATGATACTAGCCATACATGCAGTGCATGGATTGGATTATAAACTTTATTTATTAGAGATTGCCCGGATCCGTATGCATACTATATACACCATTTTGCCAATAATTGCTAAAAAACTACAATACATGACATGTATACTACGATTTGCATTGTCTCATTCGGAGAACGGTACGTATTCCACCCTCTATCCCTTTTGTATAGAAATTACACTATACGACCGTGTATCCTACGATTTATACACGTATTCTAATTCGGTAAGTATCATCTGATTTTTTTTTTGAGAAAAAGTTGGACTTTATTTCAAGAAGTGGAACCCCGAATGCATAATCTAAGCCGTTTGATCTAATTATGGAATCTTTCAAACCATTTGATAGACATCCAGCCTCAACGTATGGCTTATATAGAAGAAAGAACCATACTTTGATTGTATTTTGCTTGACTCTTTTTTTTTTTCTCTAACAAAGGGTATAGAAAACCTTAATGTAATAGGTTCTAATTGAGAGACTTGAATTTTTGCATCTTAATTTTTTTTTAAAAATGTAACCATAATTTGTAGGTGGTATTTGGTGTATCTACTTTTTAATTGTCTATTAATTATGATTAACATTGTTGAAGTATACACGAAATTTAGTATTTGATACAAGAAAGTTATGTCCAAACAAGTCCAATCGACAAAACCCAAAGATAGAAGATATTATTGAAGAAAATATAAATGTTATCTAGTTTTTAGGAATTTTAAAATATTTAGCTTTAAAAACTCTAGAATATACTTGTGAAATATCTAGATTTTTTTGTGAAAATTAGTCATGTGTAATTCTAGAATTATCTCAAAGTTTATCTTGTATGAAAATATCCTTGTACCAGAGTCTTCCATGGAGTAGAATAAATATGAATGAGTTCTACCTATTTTGTATCAACCAAAAAAAGGATGATGCTATGGTGTCCCCGGTCATTTTGGGGACACCGTAATTTTTGGCATAACAGAACCCTTGCAAGTATAACAAAAATCATTACAAGTATAATAGAACCATAACATGGCATAACCAAGGTATAACCAAAAACCAATCAAGGCATAACCAAAAATCAACCAAGGCATAACCAACCAAGTTATGCCTTGTTATGGTTTTGGTTATGCTTATAATGGTTTTGGTTATGCTTGTAATGAATTTGGTTATGCTTGTAATGGTTTTGTTATGCCAAAAGTTGCGGTGTCCCCAAAATGACCGGGGACACCGAAGTCATTCCCCCAAAAAAAAGGTTGAGTTCAAGTGTCTAATTCCCCGCTCTTTTAGTATTCTCTCTTTTTCAAAAATCTTGTTCAACTGAACAATAGAAATTTCTACTCTTCCAACAACGTATCTTTAAGATATGCGATACGTATCCCAATACGATCTATATAATTGAAAACACTGATTTTGGGTTAGCCCGGGGTAAAATCAATTCTTGGTTCCGCCCTTGGTCTGGAGGGGGAACTCCTTCGACGCCGCTAACGACGACAACGGCCCGAGCCCGCTCCTTGGCTCGGGCCAGGGAATCAAGAAAGGATTCCATTTTCTTGAGAGTCTTGAGAGAGAGAGAGAGAGAGAGAGAGTGAGAACTTTGGAAGGGAAAAGTACGTAGGTAAAAAAACTGTGTGTGTGAAAGAGAGAGTGGGCCGGGAATGGAAAAGATAGTTAGTTAGTTTCAAGGAATATTATAACGAACGTCAGGAGAGAAAATTTTCATTACGAGAGAGAGAGAGAGAGAGAGGGAGGGGGGGGGGGGGGTTGGGAATGGAAGAGATAGTTCGTTAGAATTTTGTAACGCACTTCGGCGGGAAAAGTAGATAGTTAGTTAGTTTCAAGGAATTTTATAACGAACGTCAGGCAAGAAAAATTTCATTACGGGAGAGAGGAATGGAAGAGATAGTTTGTTAGAATTTGTAACGAACTTCGGCAGGAAAAGTTTAACAGTGTGCTCTGTTCTCTGGCTCTTTGGCAGAGACGGGTCAACCAGCTGGTCGACCGGGACACCATCCGGAACGCCATCCGAATGCCAAAATCTATCAATATTCGAACATCTTAAAATGTGTTCCCCTTGCTATCCATTATCAATCTATCAAAACAGATGAACATAGTGCGAAACATATTCAATAATTTTTGTCCCACAGGTAATTATAGAACATTACTAGTTTGCACATATGCCAACTTGATGTTTTTAAAGATAACTCTTTCATGAATCATTTCAATCCTCGTTATACTGCATATGCTACAAGGACACATTAATTAATGAACATGAAAAATTAGCCAGGCACATAGGAAAAACACATCAAGTGTGAGTCCACGTCATCATACAATTCTAGGAGTGAAGCTACAGTTCCCGATGGGAGTAATCCCGATTGGAATCTCGACGCCCTGTCGGGCACATTCTGGCCACCGGATGGCCGATCTGAGCCATCCAAAAATTCTTTAAAAAAAAACCGAGTGGGCTCCTGCAAGAATAAACGGCATCCGACGTGTGTAGATAGCCGATCCAAGCACTCCATTTTTGGCCGATCCAAACACAAAAATGGAATAATAAGGCTCTATTTGTTTCAATGTAAAATATTTTTTTAGAAAATAAATTTTAAACTTTTATTTTCTGGTGTTTGATTGGCACTTCAAAATATTTTCAGAAATCAACAAAATAGTGTAGAGGGGGGGGGGGGGGGGGGCGCTTAAACGGTGGAGAGATTTGAGAATATTGGAATTGAACGTGGGTCAAGACTGATGATCGAGGAAACTGAGCATTGAAAATTGCAGTAGAAGACAGCGTATTTATTTCGGAAAATAACTTACGAAAGATTTAAAGGTAAGTTATTTTCATTCAATTGATGGAAAATATTTTACATCCTAATTTTTTATACAATCAAACACCGAAAAATAGGTAAAATATCTTACCGGAAAATATTTTACGCCCAAACAAATGGAGTCTAAAAGTGTCCAACAAGTTCAAAACCCTTAATGAAGACAATCATAGAGAGCAACAAGCCAATGTCAACTAAACATGCATTTAGATGCATGGTAGCTAGCAAGAAATACTTCGAGAAGCTGCAAACGAATGAGCTTAATTACTAATTGTTACTACAACACTACAACAGATGAGAGTGTCAAAGTGAAGGATAATTAAGGATTTGATCACGTTGCAGTAGATGAGAATTCATTGCATTTGGCAAAGGCTATCAATGACCGATCATTGATCGACATAAGGTAGCGGGTAGCCACAATTCTGTAACTAGATACAAGTACTGCAACAAAATCTTTAAAAATAAATAAATAAATTAGAAAATTTTCAGTCACACTCGTGAAAGTGGGTGGAGTGGCCAAGCAAGAACCGCACCAACCTAGCTAGACCCGCAACCAACTTGAGTTGTAATTAGGTAATTGTTCAGTGGTCTTAGGCACTGCCACATTGACACGTTGTGCTCGAATGCTCTTCTCCCATCACACATTCATGTGAGGTCCATATAATTAGTAGTGAGCCACCCCAAAAGAATATTTGGCAGAGAGGGCGGGTGTCAGGACACGAGTACACCACGTTCCAGAAGACCGTTTAATAATTTTGTCCAAAAAATCCAGTACTCTAGTATAATTTTCACTACACTAATTTTAAGTTGGACCACAATTGATTTTCATTTTATTCTTTAATTTAGTTGTATTTTTTCTGTGTTTCTGTCAGTTCTCATATGCAACACCTTGTTACATGTGAATGAAAAAATGTTTCATCAATCATAAACTCATCGAGACAACTTGAAAGGCTAAACCAGTTAGAGGAAATGGGCGTGGATGAAGTTGGAATATTGCTATATGATTATTGGTGGTTTTCAATTAAGAAGATCGTTATCATTTTTATTACAAGTGTTAGAGGAAAAATAAAATTTAAGTTTTTTTTTTTTTTTTTTTTCAAATGAGATCATGGTCCTATTCTCAATTCCGAAGACGGTGATTAACCAAAAAGAAGACTATGCAGTTTTGTGGTGTTCTGGGGAAAGGTTAAACTGAATTTTGTGAGATGCGAGTTTGGATTATCTGAGGATCAATTAATTTCCACTCGCATGTAATTTGGTATCTGAATGGAATTGATTGCGCGCGCGTGGGGCCCTGTGTGTTATTTGCTTCTCACGGTGTGTTTGGAAGTTGTAAGAAAGAAAGAAAGAGAGAATAAAAAATAAGACAGGGAAGGAGGAGAGAAATTTTTAGAAAATGTTTTCCTTGCTTTCACTTAATCTTACAAAAAAAAGTAAAATATAAATAAACCAATGGAGAAAATAAAGTAAAATTAGAAAGAAAACCACTTTTCACTTTTTATTTTTATTTTTTATATCTTTCCATTTCTCTCTCCAAACTAGGAATCGATCCAAAAAGAGTCGACTCTAAATAGAATTCAAACCCTTTGTATCCACTTTCTACATGCTGGTGGTTTTTTTTTTAGTATTTCCGACCATTGCATAATCTGAATATTCTCTAATCTCAATCTTCCCAAACCAAATTTATCATATGCAAGGCCTGCTTAAAGTTTTCCAATTAATGCTTCTGCATTTTAAGGCGAACCAAATTTATCATATACAAATCAAGTCCCAGTTAGAATAACCACAACAAAATAAAAAAAAATTCATTCAGCTTTAAGATGCAGAGTAAAAAATCGGGAGATTTCATTTCCATGTGGATTGTGTATTTATAATCACATCAAAACAAGTAATTGATACATCCCTGGGCAAACCTTACAACAAAGGACTCCCCAGAAAATCATATCATATACTAATACAAAAGCTTGAAGAAGAAACAAAACAGTTTCCTAAGTGAGGTTTGCGCCTCGGAAAAGCTGGTTTTGCAACTTGAATCCTCCTCCTTTTTCTTCTTCTTCCAATAAAAATTTGGGAGCATCCGACTGTTTTATGGATATCCCCGCGTTGCTCTACACTACTGTTACATCCAAAGAATGTGTTGTCAAAACCACGAACAGAATTCACCGGTTTTGGAGGGCCTCAATTGCCTTTTTCCATTGTAAGGCTCTTTGCTTTGCATCCTCAAATGATAAAACCTTCTTCGGCTATGCCAGGGAAAATAACCAAATTAGATCAATAAGAGGGGCAAAAGAAATGCATGAAGTAGTGGGGAACATTTCCTATCCATTAATTTTGAGTGCAATTTTGGTCTGAACATTACCGTCTCTCTAATTGGTTGAAATGATGTAGGTCTCACCCGTGCAATACACTTTTTGGTAAGCATAACATCACTCTGTGGTTGAATCACACCATTTCAACCAATAGGAAGGAGGGTAATGTTCACCCTTTTAAGTGGAGGGTGAACAAAACTCAATTCATTAATTTTGGTCATGACGATCAAAGCCCATGGTAAGTTATTCAAAACAAGCAGAAAAAGAATCGCGGAGCAAGGCACTGAGCTTCTTAGGACCAAACCACTTCGGCATGATCCGGAATAAAGAAGAAACCATGGGAAAGAATTATAATTTCACAAATTCAAACCCCTTAGGAGAGCAAAATTGCAAGCAATTGAATATGGTAAGTAATAACATAATGTTTTCTGTAATGATTTTTATTGACTTTGAACTTCAACCCTGGACTTCAACAATCCTGAGTGGATAATTTGTCCCCAAGGATAGGAAAGTGGATAAACAGTTGATCAGAGTGGATAATTTGTCCCTATGGACAGGAAAGTGGACTTACAGTGCAAATCTTGAAATGCGAAGGGCTCATGACTTGGACGTTAAGGTCATTGGGGCTGTCAGACCAGATTATATTCCCTTTAACCACCAACTTTGAAGGATTTACATAAATCAACTTCGGTTTGTTTGTGAGGATAAGCTGTACTTTCTTGTTTGTTAGTTTCTGAATCTTCTTCACCATTGAAATCATAAGCACGGATTCACCAGGCTCCAAAAACTGTTGCCTGTGAAAACGTCAGAACAATAAATCAGGTATGCCAATTGCTTGCAAACAATTTGATAGAACGGAACTCATGCAAACAATGTGAGTGCAAGCACTTCTGTAGCTATTATTCTCCCTTCAATACAAAATTATTCTAAAATAGGAGAAAATGTGGGAATAAATATCATGTGTTGCCAAAGTTCCGTCTACCAATCCTAGCCCTTACAAGTGTTTCCAAAAAGGCAGGTTGTATTAGCTATTGCACAGCCAAGTCCGCTTTCAAGTTCCGCATTCAAAAACTATCTAAATACTTCTGAAAACAATCCAAGCCTCAATTCTAATGGAGATGTTCTTGAGGTTTCCTAACCAGCACAATATGCGAGGTAATGGAAAACAAATCATGTGAAAATGAATGGTCTGTGTGCTCAAGACGTAGGCCCTGTTTAAGAGATTTAAAATAAGTTGTGCATATATTTGGTGCAGCTTTTTAAAAGTTAGAATGAAAACTCAAACTGTGAAGTAAATAAGTTGGAGAATAACTTATTTTCGAATAAATGTTTGGATTGTCCTTGACAAGTCTGTAGGACCACTCTTGAAGTAAGAATTTTTTGTTAAATTGGAACTCAAAGATAATCTCAAGTGTTTTTGGTATAATAAGCTAAGATAAATTAGTGTTTATTCAATATTGCTACCAAACACCATTCGTCAGCTAAGTTTGCTTATAAGTTATAAGTGCTTATAAAAGGGACTGAACAAGGCAATGATCAATAAAAATTACTATAATTAATGAGATTCAAAAGGAAAGGGAAGCCTACGTTAGATAAAGATGTATGCATCACATTTGACCATGTCTTAGCTTCAACTGCCACGTCAAACCATGCAAATTCATTCACAACATAAAAATAAAGAGTGATGATCTCAGAAAGTTCGACTTTTAAATGGGTCCAGTCAACAACCTAAGGAAGGACTCAAGCATAGTGCGTTTACGAACTATGGATGCTGGATAAGTACCATTTTGAGTCGAAGGAATCGATTGAAGCAAGCCTCGTTACATGGCCAGCTTCAGAAGATGATGCAGAGCCACCGTTTCCATCATTTTGCCCAGCTGAACCATCCCCAATGTGTGTAGGATTCCAAGAAGAATCATGAACATCGTCACTGTCACTTGAGTGAACCTAAATTTTTTTTGAAACAGCATGTTAAACAAATTGTAGATTCAATTCCACAAGAAAGAACAAAAATTAAGTCCAAAGTTGGGAATCCTTTGCAAAACATACTGGTATAAAATCGGAAAATAAAAGGCATAAAAGCATACCTTTTGCTCTGAAGCCATTTTCGGAGGCCCCTGCACTCTTAAATTCTTCCAGTCAACTCCTCTAAAGAAAGGATGCGTCTTTAGGGAAGTGTAACCATCAGGCCCAGCACCTGGTCTTCTGCTGGGGTCGATATCCTGTGTCATGGGTGCATGTTTAGTTGGAAGGCATATGTAGACACTACAATAAAGAATATAATACCAGCACTTCTGTCATTTTCAATTGAACAAGAAAATGAATATTGCCATCACACGAACTTTTCCCACTCATATTATCCAAAAATCACAAATTAAAGAGACATGTTAAGGCTTGTGCTAGAGTGGTGACTTAGGACATGGATTGACAGAGGTACGTCCAGGTTCGGCCTCCCATAATCGTACAAGTACACATGAAAACACAACCTCCCAAGTGTTTTGAATATGCCCTCTCTTAAACAATTGTTTATTCCTCTCTCATTGACAGTTCTTCATGCACACAAAAAAAGAACTAAACAAACAAACACACGAAATCGACAAGTCAGTGCGTCTACAAGAAAACAAATTTGGTCCATGCTGCTGCCTGTATTACTGCATCCTGTTCTCAGTTGATTTAGCGGCCGCTTCTACTTCCACAGAAACTATTAGCTATTGCCTATTCGCATTGCATGTTTCAAAGGTGGACCATATTATGGGTAAAGAATTGTGTAAATATCCTTCTCCCATGTTCATTGGTTGCAGAAACTAAAGATAGTGAGAAAACAAACTCCAAAAACAAACCAAAAGAACAAGAAGAGGCACCGAGGGTGGGAACTCGAAAATATGAATGATCATAATTACAAGCATTGCATGCTTAAACTGAAAGGGAATTACAGATGAGTTCTAAATTACCAACAGCCGGTCAATGAGATCTCTAGCTTCTTCAGAAAAATAAGCTGGAAATCTGATATCTCTGGCAATAATTCGTTGGAAAATAAGCCATTCACTTGCATCTTTAAAAGGAGAAGTCCCTGAAAGCATCTGGTACAAGGTGCAGCCAAGCGCCCAGAGGTCATTACTGTTTAAATGCATTCAAAATAAGCTAATAAGACATCCATCTAAAATATTTCATGAGGTTAACATTAACAACATACTGAAACAATAGGAACAACTATCGTCCAAAATATCATCTGAATTCTTTAGGATTCGCAATGAGCTTAGATACATTAATCCACACCACCAGAACAGTCAAATAAGAACATTTGGCTCTTTCTTATAATTACAGAGCACTCCAAAAGGATGTGTAAAAAATTATGAGGCTCCTTCAAGAATAGAGTCCCTTACCCAAAAGTTGCTGGAGAAGAATTTAGAACTTCCGGGGGAACATAAGCAGCTGTTCCAACAAAGGTGCACGCTTTATCATCTGGAAAGGGCACAAGTGTGAATGGCTCAAAAAAGTACCAATCACAATATTTCCATATTCCTTAAAGCATTGTGATAAATTCACCTGATGCTGCATTAGGAAGGACTGTAATCCGAGTATCCTGCATAGGCTTCACGCTTCCAAAGTCGGCAATTTTAATATGTCCTTCTGTATTGAGTAGCAAGTTCTCTGGCTGCCATTCAAGAATTATTAGTATGTCCCATATTTCCAATAAATCACTAAAACCATGGGGTAAAATACCTTAATATCACGATGTATCAATCCCATACTATGTATGTACTCGAGAGCATCCACAACTTCAGCTGCATAGAACTGAGCTTCATCCTCAGACAAACGTCCTTTCTGCAAGCACTCAAAATATAGTACAATTGGACATCATTAAATAAGAGATCAAGCAAGCAAAGTACAGAAGCTTAAGTAAAACTTTGAAGCCTTTAAAAAAAAAGTAAAACTTTGGAATTCAAAAATCACTTGAGACTTGGAATGATGCAGAGCTGGATCTGCTTTTGCTAAATCAAATTACTTCAGAATTTTAAAAGAACAGCATTTCTGACCAAAAGCTGCATGGGAGAGAAAGAATAAAGGCAATTTGACCTTATTCATCTTGTGAAGTATTTGATCGAGGTTCTAACAAGTGATTACTCTTTTAGAATACAGTGGCTAAACAGAGTGGTCAAGAAGTTATGATGGGTGCAGAGAGCAGATGGATAAAACATTTCAAGATTTACTTACCCTGGTTATTTGGTCAAAAAGTTCTCCACCTTCACAGGACTCAAGTGCCATGTCTTCACAAAACAATCAAGCATACCATGTCAAATAAACAAATCAAACAGAATATAAAAAAGAAAAGAAAAAAGGAGAGGTTTCTTCAGCTTTGTGTGTCTTGTGTGAAGCTGTTATTTGCAACCAAAAGTACCTACATAGTGAGAAAGTATCCTGAAACGTAAAGAAGAGCCGCACAATGCCAGGATGATCCAACTGATCTAGCACTATTCGCTCCAATTTCACATAAGCAGTTTTATTTTCTTTGGTAATGAACTTTTTATCCATGATTTTCAAGGCATAAACCATTCCTGTGTCTTTCTTCCTTGCTCTCACAACCTGGTAATATCATTGAGTGAAAAGTAAGCAAATGTCAAAACCTATGAAATGCCAAAAAGCATGCAATAAAAGAAAGCAAATGCTTCAACCACCCTAACATGTCACAGAGAACAACAAGAATTCTTAACACAAGAAATGTAGAAACCCATCTGTTGCGATTGAATCTTTGCCACTCATAAAGGGGGAACCTAGAAAGTTTGATTCTTCAATGAGTAAAACCAAACGTAATCTTGCCAAAATCATAACCATCAGTTTAAAACGATTCAATGAAACATTGCTAAGCACATTCGATGACAGCACCTAACATTTCCCAGCAGAAACTGACAACAGTACTTGCTTCACGAACTAATCTATATTCAATGTCAAACGGTGCCAAACACTTTGATTACAGTCAACTTCTTGTGAAGCACTTCCATACAAACATCCTAAGGCTGTCAAACTTAGAACCACATTACAGAACTGCCACATCTTTTTTTTTTTCCCGTTATCAATCAGAAACATACCACTGCATAAATCTAAACTATGAAGCTCCCTTAATATTAATACCATCATGCTGATTTTTTGATACCTAAACTAATTAAAAATTCCATTTCCAAGCATTAAAGGACCTCCACGTATTTCAAATAGAGCAGTAGCTAATAAAAGTTAGTATTCCAAATATTGTAACCGCGATTTTTTCTATCTAGTATGATGTAAAACCCATGTAACTTTTACAAGAAATTCTTATCCTCTCTAGATTAATTGTAACCAAACAGAGCCCAAACCTCCTATAGGGTAAGAAAAGAAATATTCAATTTAAAAGCCAATCCTCAAGACAGTTTGAAAACATCTGACCGTCTGATCAATTTATCTTTGGTGTAGGCATTATTTGATTTGGATGTGTTATTTGTACCGTAGGTTGTAATCCTTTTTATCAATGAAGATCTAGCTCTTCCACCGGAAAAAGAAAAATAGAGACAATTTTAAAACATAAATTTTGATAGCCTAAAGCGAACGAAACACAACGTCTAACCTCTCTAACGAACATGAATACAGAAACAAAATGGCAAGAAATAGTATGAAATGTAACATATATATCGAACAGGAACGAAATAAACCCAATAAACGAATACGAGATAACCAACCCAATCAAGGACATAAAATTGAACACGATGAGATAAAATCAGACCTTCGAATACGAACCAACGCCGTAGATCTTGCCCAATTCGAAGTCCTGGATGGTGAAGCTCTCTTGCGGTGCCCTAAACGCAAAGCTCTTGGATCTCTGCACGTTTCCACCTCCATTTGACGATGACAAATTGCTCTGAATCCTCAGCTTCGAATCGAAATCCTTCTCCATATTATTATTACCTGCTTCGCCCCCAATCAGAGCCAACATTTCTCTCTCTAAAATCCCCCCCTATATAATAGTACATACATACGTACAACTTTTCTGTTAACCAATCTCTCTCCCCCTAAAAATAGCACACTCTCTCTCTCTCTCTCTCTCTCTAGAAACCTTGGAATAAGAGTAGGACCGTTGAAATTCGGACGAGATTTTCTTTACATATTCCAGCTCGCTCTCTCTCTCTCCTTGAAGTGAAATCTGATAAAGCAGGAGCAGCAGAAAAGCGAATGATTCCTTACACAAGTATAGACGTATAGGCGTAGGGAAAACTCTGCGAGAGGTGATCAGCTTTATGAGTTTCGGAACCCTAGAAAGCTGGAGTAGTTAAATTAGTAGTGACGGAAAAGGAATCAACGGAAGGAAGAAGCATATGGGGATTGAAGAGTTGGATACGTATGGCACATGGGCAACAAATGATGGAGATCACTCACTCTCTCTCTCTCTCCCCTATAGAATAGTTTCTCTCTCTAGATTGGCCTAAAAAGGAGGAGGGGAGGAGGAGGATGAGAGGGAAAGATGGGTTTTGCCTTGGCGTTTTGCTGATGCTACCTATGATTGGATTCAACAATGGACTCTCACTGCTGCAACTGGAAGATTAAAATTAAGAAAAAGTTCGCCTAATTAATCAATTCTAAGTGGTGGCAACTCCAAATTTTTTTAGTAAAATTGATGAAATGGGTCAGGATTCTCTCCCAGTTTCGGTCATTTTAGGCCCCTTTCTGGGCCCACGTAAATTATCCAAACTGTTAGAGCTCGTCAACTAGATCAAAAATCACTATAATTAGATAGCGTTTGATATGATTTCGAAGTGCATTTGTCTTGAGAGAAAAAAAGGAGTGAAATGTTGGATAGCAAATCATTAAACCTATTTTCCTCAAGATAAATGCACTATAAATTCATATCAAACGATATCCGATTAATATGATTATCGGTATGCTTGATGTTCTCGACGAATTTTAAAATATGAACGATTTAATTATTTATGTGGGCCCTGAAAGGGACCCAAAATGGTCGAAATTGGACTGACCGTCCAGTCCTAATTTCTATGTATCATATATTTAGCTTTGGTAGCAAGTTGAAAAATCATCTGGAACAAGTACATTCCAATGGATGATCTTAAAAATAAAAAAAAAGTACATTCCAAAAAACACTTTTTGACTTTAAGGAGAAGTTTTTGGGAGCAAATTGAGTACTATGTGATAGTATGCAGAATGTATTCCAGCCATTTAAATATGTTTTGAACGGTTTAGATCTAAACATCCTTTCTTCCCCTCATCCAAACACTCTCTTCTCTTTCTCTCACTCTAAAATCCTTGCTGTCCAAATCACATTTGCACGGTTCAGATGTGCGCTTTGATACCATGTTGGACTATACCCTGTTTACACCCAAAAACTTCTCGACCTTACTCATTCTACCAAATAAATTAATCAAATCGATAATTTTTTTCATCCTCCTTTAAAATAGGTGAAAATTCTGTAACTAATGAAAATTGTGTAGGGTCTATGAAATCAATACTTTTTGATAATAATGAGTTGGGCAAATTTCACTGACCTCCCCTAAGGTTTCTGACACGAACAGATACCTCCCCTGAGGTTTCTGAAATAACACTGCCCTCCCCTGCTTTAACTGAGATTGTCAACAGACCCCCTTGCTGTTAATTTGTTATGGATGGCGTTAAGATTTGCGAGAAAAGTACCAAAATACCCTTAAAGTAAATAGATTGCACAAACTTGATTCTTGGAATTACACCTCATCTCTCATTTTGT
>BPLS01032244.1:0-50552 GCA_019656275.1 Rhododendron kiyosumense
GCCGGGGCTTGTATGGTTTTGGTTTGGGCTGGTGGAAGGTAGAATCCACCATTTGCTATCACTGGTTGCCCTGTGTTTGAAGCCGTTGCTGGCCATATTGGGAAGGGGCATTTGTTGGTTATGTAAAATGTGCATGCTTGTGCCCTTGATGCACTCCCTGCGAAATTCGCCAAACTATAGCATTATGGATTCTGAATTGTGAGTTCTGTGCGTTACGTAGAACATCTTACACACGCGATGATGGATTGAAAATTTATGTGCAAGTAGATAGTCGGGTTGAATCCACCAAGATGTCAAGAACATTCCTTCCCCCACACCCCCCACCCCCGATTTTCATAACTCAAGTGTTCGGGCCAGTATATTCTCACTTCGACTAGATTGGTTTGCTGCAAGCCAATTGGGTTTAAACACGAAGCTGATTATGTAAACGGCACCAAACTGACTTGTTTCTCTAACCCTCCCAGCCTCCTAGAAAATCAAATGTGATACAACAAGACCAGAATAGACATGCCATTTTCAATTGTTGTCAAAATGGAAGTGCTGGTATGACACTCCGTCATCTCCCCAAAGAAATTATTTACGAAAATTCTCTAAACTAATTTATTAGGATAGGCCAATGTAGTAGCTGATGCTTAAATTGTGAAAAAGTTGGAAGATATCTTTCAAATAATGGCCTTATCACAGGGAGCAAGATAGATCACGGGGATAGTGGGTAGGCCTTATCATAACCTTTCTGATTATAAAAGTCAATTTTCCTCTGTTCCTTCACGCCACACTAATATCTGTAGAGACCCCATCGCACCTACGTTGGGACCGAAATCAAGATTTCACCACGTATGGGTGGTGTTAAGAGTATATTTAGCCCCCCAATAAAAGGCTATGGGACTCAAACTTGGACTTTGTCCAACTAAATCCGAGTTTCCACCACTGAACTAACCCCTAGTTGGTGGAATCGACATATCTATCTACAAAGTTGTGTGAGAGAAAATCAAACCACTGGCTTTAGTTTATAGAAAAATTACCGAATGGTATAAGATGCCACATTGTGAAGAGAACAAAAGCAGCAAATGGATTGGGCATCTTCATTTTCATGGATACCCAGCTGAATGCAAGGCATTCTTTCTACTTATAGTTGATGCAGTAATGGCTTTGCTTCTTCTTGGATTGTACTTTAAGTTATGAGAGTTTTGATCTTTGGAGACAAGTAAGTAACATCTATTACGATTTACGTTAACCACTTTACCATTATCCTTTCTTGAAAGAAAATCCAAGACACACCAGGTGGCATAGTAAAATGAGAGTTTTTTTAACGGGTTAAGGTCCCCTTTTGGCCTAACTTTTCCGTGACTTTTTAACATGGTTTTTTTAGTTTTTTTTTTCTTTAATTTTTACTTAATTTTGGTATATCACGTCGTTTGACTCGATGAGAGGAAGTATAAAAATAGACACCAAAGTTGAAGGGTAATCATTCAAAACTCTTGGAAGTATACTCCCGTCACATAACATGTGGTGCCTACATATGGGTTCCGTATGGACTCCACATGTTATGTGAATGCTCCGGGAGAGATTCTACTCCAAAGAAAAGAAAAAAAAGAATGTGAAGTAATTTTAATCAAAGGAGAAAATTATATATAACGATTGTTTTTAACGCTTTTGTTACTTATAGTAGTATTAGATAGCGTTACAAATACTCACTGTATTAAAACAAAAAAATTCGTGGTGAAGGTCCTCCGTCGGTTTTATGGCCCGCTTTATGTACTTTTCAAGATCAAGATCAGAAAGTCTACAGCCACCGTACCAAAATGCGGTGGCCGGCAACCGCACGTCTTGTGGGGCTCACTTCGAGCTTCGTACGGATAATTCAAGTCATTCAATAATTTTTTTTTTAAAATCGAGCAAGCAATATTAAAAATCAACTCGATCCAATATGTGTAGGTGATCTGATCAAGCTTGTCATCTTTCTATACACAAGAAAACCAATCTTTCCATTTTTTCCGATTTTCCAAAGATGAAAAGATTAATCCAAGTACCTACACATATCGGATCGAGCTAATTTTTCACGGTACCTACTCTTTTTTAAAAAAAAAATTATTAAACGGTTCGAATCATCCATACGGAACCCAGAGTAGACTCTGCACGCCACCACATTTTGATGCGGTGGCTATAGCGCTGCTCTTTCAAGATTCAACTAGATTAATAATTAATTTATCTCAGAAGCAATTTCGTTCATCCATTTGGAAAGGTGCAAAGGTGTCTTTATTGACAAGGAGAAAAAGATACACCCACCGCGGCTCTCCCACCGCACGTACGCCAGGCTCATTCTGGCCATCGGATGGCCGATCCGAGCTGACCAAAAATTCTAAAAAAAAAACCGAGTGGGCCTTCACGAAAAATAAATGGCATTCGACGTGTGTAGATGCTTGATCCGAACTTCCATTTTTAACGTCTCAGATCATCTAATTTTTGGAAGTTCGGATCGAGTACTTACACACGTCGGATGCCATTTATTCTCGTGTAGGCCCACTCGGTTTTTTTTTATAGAATTTTTGGTCGGCTCGGATCGGCCGTCCGATGGCTGGCGTGTGTGCGGTGGGTGGTACGGTGGGGGAGCCCGCAGTGGGCGTATCATTGTCGGATTGACAAAAGCATTTCTCCTATTTATTATAGAGTCCAATCATCGTTTTTTCATTGGTCGGTCCACGTGTAATTCCTTAATCACCCATTATTTAAGATATAATTAAGGAATGACATAAAGGAAGTAATACATTGTTCGCATTTTTGTCTCACCCTTTTTTTCATTTAGGAGTACTTATTTTTATTTTACTAGACAAGTCATTCTCTCATAATAGATCATTTTTAATTTAAAAAATAAGTCTTTATTAGAAAAATAAGTACTTATTTTCCTTAACGGAACGTGACCTTAGAAATTTACTAGAGTAATTAAAATTGCATTCATACAGACAAAAGTGCACAAACCCGAATACGAATGTGTTTGAAATCTTTCGACGTATATAGCCCTCACATTTATCATGGGAGACTCGGGTGCACCGGATTTTTTTGGATCCATCGGTGTCAAAATGTATACACTTTTCTATTTGTGTTTGTAAAATTGCTCATAATGGATAAGTAATAACTCAAGTGTTATTTCCCCTTTTTTGGAGAATAAAAATTTGTTGAAAAAGAGTATGTTGCCAAATCGCCACCCCCAAATTACCAATAGATAGTCATCCACAGTTGTATAATAAAAATTAAATAATCAAAAGCTGACACATCGATCAGCTTTTGATTATTCATTTAAAAGGTTATTAAGCTTAATAATGTTGAAATTTACAATAGTCATTTCTAATTCATAATCAAAATAAAGGGTCCAATATAATTTCACTCACTCTCTCTCCCCCTCTGTTTCCCGTTATTCACTTTCCTCCATTACGTTTTTCTTTTGTCTAAACTTTTTTTTCCCTATTCTTGTAGCCTATCTAACCAAACTAATATCACAAATCCACCACTCTCTTAATCTTCCAAAAAGAATTAGATGTGTTCTTGAATTTGGAAAAAAATCTAAGGTTCTTCATGTACTCAGCCACAGGAGAGGAACGAAAAATGAATAAAATAGAAACGGAAAAGAAGAGTAAAATACCTAATCCGGCGACGATGGGTTGAATTTTAGATGATCGAGAGATATGAGCTTCACTTTTGAAAAGAAAGAAAGAGAATCAATTTGTGGGTAAAGTGAAGAGAAAAAGAAAATACCAGTTGAAACACGTGTGTATATAAATTTTGTAACCAGTTAACTTTTGTGATGTGGGGTCCACAAATTTTGATTATTGAAAAAGGTTACTAGATTTGGTTATCCAAAACTCAAAATTTGATTATTTCTAAAGATGTTGCTAAATTTAATTATACCATTATAAGCTATTTTTTATATCAATATTATTAATTTTAAAAACAATTGACTTTTAATTATACCTCTATCAATAAGTCTAAGTACATTACATCCAACCACTACACCATCCACTACATTCTTTGTAGGACTCACCCCGAGTCCCAAAAAAATGCAGAAAAATGTCCATAAATTTTAAAATAATATATTATGGGGCCCTGTAAAAAATTAGCTCCAACAAATATTGGTAAATATTATTTCTAGATTCGTAGAGGCGAAACTGTGCAGTTAAATAGTTTCGTCCCTACAAATCAAGAAATAATACTTACCGATATCCGTTGGAGCTGATTTTTTACAGGACCCCATAATATATTATTTTAAAATTTATGGATATTTTTCTGTATTTTTTTGGGACCCAAAATGGACCCTACAAAAAATATAATAAATGATATAGTGGTTGAATGTAAGCCTCATCATTTGGCCCGACGGCCCGCCCTTAGCCCGCCCGGCCCATCGGGCTTTTACCCGGCCCGTAGCTTGTAATGGGCGGGTTCGGGCCTATGAATTTTTACTCGGCCCGCCCATAGGCCCCGCCCGTGAGCCCGCCCGGCATACCCGTCCAAAAGCCCGCCAACGGGCCCGCCCATTAGCCCAAAATCCCAAAAAATCCTTTCTTTTTTCTCTTATTTTAGTTTTACCCAAGGAAATTTAAGCCCGCCAGTTGGCCCGCCGGCCCACCAATTGGGGTAGCCCGTGGGCCGGGCTTGGGTTTCAATTTATGGTAGGTGGCCCGGCCTGTCCGGCCCGCCAAAAAAAAAGCCTGGTTGGCCCGGCCCGTGGGCTGGCTTGGGCCGCGACTGGGCGGGCTGGGCCGGCCCGGCCCGGCCCGATGATGACCCTTAGTTGAATGGTAATGCATACAGCATCTCTCTCGTACCTCTATTGATAGCGTAAGAAACGCAGCGAATTCTCCCAAATTCTCCTAGTCAACCCTTTCCCTGGTCCACGTTTTGAACTCCTTTGAGTTGTTTTCCAAGAGACCATGTGTCCTTTTTTCGTCAATAGATTACAGATGAAAGGCTAAACTCAAGTGGCAACAACTGCCGTAAATTCAGATATTCTGAGTTCAAAATTTTGCAATATTTTAAGATTAAATCATAAAAAAAATCCCTTGTAAATTTTTTAGTTTCGAAGTAAATATGCTACTTGTCTTTGACCGGACAGGACAAGAAATAATTAACGTGTGCATAGGTTGGTCCGAAGAGTCCAAACTAGAAAATTTCCAGACAGTAAAAAAGGAGGAGGATTACAGACAGTACACACTTTCGCACATGAGAGATTTCCAGAAACGAATTTCCGTTTGACCGAACAAAAAAAAATTCCACAAACAAAACCAAACTACCAAATCGGCAAATCCAGTGGGCGTCCCCGCCCTTTTAACACGGTCTTAAATGACAGACATAGGAGAAGGAGAGAGAGAGAGAGAGAGAGAGAGCTTTTTCTTGATTTCTGCTTTTCTTGGTAGAATTCTTCTGTAATCCCGTGATTACTTTCTCACTAGCCAACAAGCCAAAAACAAGAGCGAGAAAGAAAAAAATAGTTTCATCGGTTTGCTCTGTTTTTTTATCAACAGAGCAGAAAATTCTGTAAAGCTCACATATACGATATACCCTATGGATTCTCGCGTCTTGCTCGCATTCTGTCTCTGTTTCCTCTCTCTACTCTCCAAGGATCTCGCTCGTTCTGCTACAGAAAAAAGACCGTAAATTTTTACACACCCAACTCTGCATACATGGACATATATATATATCGTTATTTGGTTGTATCTGATTTTGTTGTGGTTTTTTCAGACAAGGGTCAGTGCTTAGATTGACGACTGGGGTTTCATCTGCTCCTTTTGATCCCACTCGGGTCACCCAAATTTCTTGGCGTCCCAGGTCCCTCTCTCTCTCTCTCTCTCTCTCTCTCTCTCTCTCTCTCTCTCTCTCTCTCTAGAATCTCGATTCTGTTGCAATTTTCTCTTGAGTCATTTGGGTTCAGTATTTTTATATGGGAATGGTGGTGGTGCATTGGGATTGATTTTACAGGGCTTTCATTTACAAAGGGTTTTTGACTTATGAGGAGTGTGATCATCTCATTCATCTGGTTAGATTCTGCTTTCCTTAATCTTACGTCCTATTGCCTGAATTCAGTTGTACCAATTCTTCTTTTTTCATCGACCGAAGTCCGTATTGTTAGAATAGTTAGATTAGCACCTTGAACGCGGGGTTTAACCCAGACCTCACTCAAGTACATGTCTTGATACCGTTGGGCCAAATGCCTCCTACCAGTCGTACCCAGTTCATTGCGGGTTTAGTAGCCAAGAAGAAGTGGGAAATAGAAGGAAGCGAGAAAATCATTTTCCTAGAAGAACTTGGAAATCTTCATCTTTCTTTCTTGGAACCCCCAGTCCCATTTCATTGATCTGAACCTCTCATTTTGCGAGTCCCAGTGTATGGCTTGTCATGAAAAGCATCAATTTGATCCAATAATCGTGGCCGCACGATTTTTTCACAATTTCATGAAAGAACATGGACGAACAAAGGTGTTTATTAGTTTGGTTGTACTAGTCTTTTAGTCTCTTGTAAAAGGAGGGTTTGCCTTCCTTGACGCTTGTTTGTTGTGCTTTCTCAATGAATCTGCCTCGTCCCCAAAATAAAAAAACACAAAGGTGTTTGTAGAAATAGACCATCCCTTTTTGCCAGATATTTGTGATCAAATCATCAAGAAATTAATTCAACTTTTTCCCTCTCCCCTCCTTTTCTTGGTTACCAAATGGAGTGTCAAGGGAAAAGTCCTCCTTCAATGACTCCTGAAAAGTTTTACATCTTCCAATTTGGTATATGACTTGGCTTTGTTTGGGTGAGTAGGCCAAGGATAAGCTAGAGAAATCCATGGTGGCTGACAATAATTCAGGCAAGAGCATAGAAAGTGAAGTTCGGACGAGCTCTGGCATGTTTCTTAATAAGGCCCAGGTTAGTGGAACTTCTTTGTCCAATTTGAATTATCCATTAGCCCATATATGATAATGGGTCTCGGTCCATTGTTATTTGAGTAATTTGATCTCGTGTTTATTATTTAGTGTTACAGGTTTGAAAAGTTCAGTGGTTGAATGAAAATTCATACCTACTAGGCTAATATTAGGCGTGTTCATTTACATGCTTATCGATTGTTTGGATGAACACCAAGATGTAGCCTTATTGTTCACTACCGAAAAAAGAAAAAAGATGGAAGTCTTGATTTTTGTTGATCCTAGTATATACAATATAGGGACTTGGGTCTTTTCTATATTTAGAATTGTTTGGTTTGACCGAGTGTAAACATCTGTTGTAATTTTCTTTTGGTCACAAGGCATTGTAGTTTGAGTTGATGTCAATAGTAGAGGTAGCAAGAAGAATGTTTGTTGGATTCGGTAGAAGTCTGTTTTGAAGCAAAATTGTTTCATATCTCACAAAGAAGCTACAATGAGAGGCAAAGCTATTTCATTTCCATTAAAGCATACGTAAACTAATGGGCGCCACTAACACTACACTCTTGCAATGTTTCGAATAGGCAGATGAGGCAGTACTACTCTGCCTTAAAACTGTACAAAAATGAAACAACCCTCCCTTGCATGCTATAAATAGGAAAATATAAAATCACAGTCCTCTCATTAAATTGTGACTTGGATAAACTTCTCCGGTTTTCAATTCATGTGTGCACAAATGCATTGATATTTTGGATTGAGTAAGAACTCTAACTTGTGGCATCTTTAACCTCCTCAACATGTACATGCATCGATTGCTATCTTGTAACATCTTTAAATTTCCTCAACATATATGTGTACTGACTGTTCTGTCTGTTCATAGGCTGAGAGGTGTATGATAAAACATCTTGTCTATTTTGGCTGCAAAAATATTATGGTTAGCTTTAAATAATCTAACATTAAAAATGCTAAGCTCATTTTCTGTTCCTTGTTTCACATCTCAAGGATGATATAGTTGCCGGTGTTGAGGCTAGGATTGCTGCTTGGACCTTCCTTCCCGAAGGTAAATTCAATTTTCTTAACCATGCTTTGTGTCAATGACTCAATGGACTTCATATCTCACCATATAGGAAAAGAGTTCTCATAATTCACCTTAACCTGATGTTTGTGATCAGAGAATGGGGAGTCCCTTCAAATACTCCATTATGAGCATGGTCAAAAGTATGAGCCCCATTTCGACTATTTTTATGACAAGATCAACCAAGAACTTGGTGGGCACCGGGTTGCCACTGTTCTTATGTATTTGTCTGATGTTAAGAGGGGTGGAGAAACTGTCTTTCCTGATTCTGAGGTATATCCATGCTCTTTCATGACTTTCTTGCTTCTGTTTTTCCTCTGATCTGTAGAACCCAACTACTAGCCGTTAACTCTCTACAGGCTAAAGTTACTCAACCAAAGGACGATGATTGGTCTGACTGTGCTAAAAATGGCTACGCAGGTATAGTTGCTTTTTTACGTTAATTGTTTAGAATCTAGTCGTTCCCCTCACCTTGTTTTTCATTTGGGCGAACTGCTCCAACCTTCAAAAAAGTTTGTGTTCCCCTAACCAAAATGAGTTGAGGGTTTGTGTGATGGGTTTGGTGATATGACTTGAATGAAGCTGCCTGGTAACATTGTCTAACATATCAGCATTTCAAGACCTAGAATGTCAATAAAGTGATCCAATGCTCTTTCATTTTACCCGTTTCGATGATTCTATTTGGTCAATGCACACCAATTTGTAGTATAACCCTAGTGCAGAACAATGTTAATTTTGTAGAATTTTATGTTGCCTTTGTTGGGTTAAGAGTCAACAGGCAAATTACAAAATATAATCAAAACAAAGATAAGAGTCGGGTGTTGATAGATCAATGGTTCAAGTAAAGTGAGTTAGATTTTGCTGCTTATTCAATCAAGATAACATACTTGTATTCCTTTTCTTGCAGTGAAACCCAACAAGGGGGATGCTTTGCTGTTCTTTAGTCTTCATCCCAACACAAACACCGACCCATTGAGTTTGCACGGGAGCTGCCCCGTGATAGAGGGTGAGAAGTGGTCAGCGACCAAGTGGATTCACGTGCGGTCTTTTGAGAAAATGGAAAGGAAAGCAAATGGAGACTGCAGTGATGAGAATGAGAACTGCGCGAAGTGGGCTGCCGCCGGGGAATGTGAAAGGAATCCTAAATATATGGTTGGCTCTGAAGACGTGGGTGGATTTTGTAGGAAAAGCTGCAAGGTTTGCTCGTCCTCGTCCTCGTCCTAGGCTTCCTCTTCGGGTGTTTTGCATTTTGATTTTGTCTTACAAGGTGAGGAGTTGTCTAGACTAAGGGCTCGTTTGGCAATCTTGCTTATTAGCTTATCTTCTCTTATTTTTCATCTTGATTGAGGCACAAAATAAACAAATGAGCAAGGGCTACCAAACAGACCCCTGTTTTTGTATATACTAGCATTGAACTATTCTTAGAAACTAAAGTAATCAAAATAAAGAGGAATAATGCCGCAAGGAGAATCGAAATCATACTTGTTGGAACTTTTGTAGCTGCTGGCATCTTGCACATTTATTGATCTTATGGTGAAGCATATGGCTGTTATCTGATCTCTCTCATTTTTTTGTTAAACTTTCTTTTTTTCTATTCTCTCTGCTGGTGAGCAGTGAAATAGAGACTCCTCGCTATTTGTTTAAGTTATGGTTGTACAAATTTATAGATTTGTTGCTGTCAAATTTGGAGGGGGAAAAAAGAAAAAACATAGGAACAGGTGACCGGCTTCTCTTAGCGTAGCAAGAATATGCGCCAACGCTACGATGTTCTGATCCCAGAAAAGGTAAAATAGATGCATTTCCGCGATAGAATCCCAAAAAAGGCTACGAAACAAGGTGAAATGTTTTTTTTTAACTTTTTGTTGTGTCATTTTCATGCACAAATCCTTATTTTTCCTTGATGAAAATGGTGCCAAATAAAATGGTAAAGGGCTCTAGAAGAGATGCGTCACTCTGAGCTGATTATTCAGTTAAGATCATGACAGTTGTGAATATTCCTTGGCATGCTTATAGAAACTGTTTTGCTTCCACACATGATGGCGCCAGTGCATCAAAAAAGGCAGTTAGTTAAATTTAAGTTTTAACAAAAATATTGCAGTCACCCTATTTGTACCTGGATTATGTAATGCCCTTGGAGCCAAGTGCATGATGAGAGAGAGAGAGAGAGAGAGAGAGAGAGAGAGAGAGAGAGAGAGAGAGAGAGACTTGCGTGCTTTCTTTTTGATGTCATGCTAAACCATTGTGTGATTTGATGATAAAATATCATGCAATTGTGGTTAAAATGGGAGCCCTCCAAAATTACATGCATTTCTTGCCTCCTCTCTTGTTAAATGTTTCCTCCTCCCCAGACTGTACTTTGCTAGGCTACAGAGCATAGCATCACCTCTCTCTCTCTCTCTCTCTCTCTCTCTCTCTCTCTCTCTCTGTGTGACAACCTGGTGTTGTGCGTAATCAAATACATGATGGGGAGACCTCCTTGTTGTGATAAATCAAATGTGAAGAGGGGGCTTTGGACACCAGAGGAAGATGCAAAGATACTTGCATACGTAGGCAACAATGGAGTTGGCAACTGGACTTTGGTTCCCCAAAAAGCAGGTATCTAAGTTCTAACATGTTTGGTATTGTTTTCGTCTTCTGTTCTTGATTTTCGTAAAAACGTGTTTGATGAACAATTTTCCGAACTCATTTAAGCTTTTGAAAACAACCCGCCTTTTCTTTTTTTTTTACAAAAGTCGTCGCAAAAACTTGAAATGTTTCCTAATAATGACAAGTGTTTTTTCGTTTTTCAAAAGTGTGATGTTCAAAGATACTTTTTGAAATATAGTTGTAGACTTTGTGCATAATTTGTTATTGTTGGACGAGTTTGTGGACAGGACTCAATAGATGTGGTAAGAGCTGTAGGCTTAGGTGGACGAATTACCTGAGGCCGGACCTCAAGCATGACAATTTCACCCCTGAGGAAGAACAGCTTATTCTTGACTTTCATCAAGCTATTGGCAGCAGGTGGACTGATCTACTCTCTCTCTCTCTCTCTCTCTCTCTCTCTCTCTCTGCTAGGAAAAAAAAAAGCCAGCTTTTAAAGGAGCACAACCCTTTAATGGTCTGAGGAAGAGTCTCATGCACTGGGTTGCGCTCTTTTGTTTGAAAATAAGAAGACCAAAAGGAGAAATGGTAGATCTTCAACTAAAATTTCTTACTCGACAACCAAAAAACTATTTGGCAACTCCATGTATGCATCCTGTGAAGCTCCAGTGAATGATACAGGCCGTTTGGATTCCTTTATGATTGAATTTGGTTCAGGTTTTCAAACTGATTAATCGAACGAGAACAAGACAAACAATGAAATTTATATTACTAGTAAGAAAGAACCGTATGAAGTGAAAATCTCATCTACAAAGATGGTACTACTGATGATATAACCGAAAATGATTATAGGTGGTCTTTGATTGCAAAACAACTACCTGGAAGGACAGACAATGATGTGAAAAACCATTGGAACACCAAGCTGAAGAAGAAGCTTTCCAAAATGGGGATAGATCCGGTAACCCATAAGCCCTTCTCTCAGATCCTTTCCGACTATGGAAAAATCAGCAGCCTCCCAAACACCAGAAACCCGATTCCGTCCACAAACAACATGCAAGTTTCAGTCTCTGGACTGACTTTCCTTCCAATGGAAAGTTCAATCAGTAAACCATTTCCACAGCAATTCCAAGACGAGTCTTTTCCAAACCAACCGTATTTCTACACAGAAATTTCCTCTTCAGCTTCGTCATCATCAGGCTCCTGTAGTTTCCCACAACTGAGGTCGCCACAATCCTTTCCCTGCCCACAAGCTCAGGCTCCAGTGATCACACCGCCTTCTCCTCGATGGAGTACTGAGTTTCTTGTCGGCGACCCTATTCAGTCAGCGGATACGGAGAAATTTTCTTCAGCCTTTTCTCCCCAGTTGAGTGAAGTTGGACAAGAGAAAGCATGTGAAGCAATGTCCAATGGAGGTCAGAAAAAGCACTTGTCCGAAGCTGCTTCATCTTCTGCAAGTTCATTTGTCGAGGCCATTCTGGATAGAGATAGTGAGATGCAGATGGAATTCCCTGAGTTCATGAATGAGTATTTCAATTACTGAGTCCTTAAGTTCTCACTTTTTAGCTAAACCAGAACTAGCAGTTAATTTTATGTTATGTCGATCGAGCTTGCACTAGACCAGAATGAGCGATGGAAGAAAAGGGTTGTCATGGGTTCAGCCTGTTTAGATCTCTTAAAGGGTATTTTGCAGTTTTTCAGCCATATAATTTGGATCTCATTGTTTGCTCTCATTTCCTGCAATTTCATGGGTATTTTGCACTTAAGATTGTAATTATACCACTCAGCATTCCGATGAGAATGCGATAAACATCGTGAAAATGCTTGCTTTTTTATTTCATATCGACCAGGTTTTGAACTGTACACTCATGTAAGCAATCCTTCACAGATAAATACGGATGCTCAAAGTCAATTCAAGAGACTGCAGGATTATTCAAAGACCTATAAAATCAGGAACAATAAATAACCCACGAAACAACTCAAATGACGCCTCTTGAGTCTTGATTAGTTCTCATCTGCTGGAATCTTTGGCTTTCAGTGAAAACCCAAGCTGGGTACGAAAGCCCTGATTCAAAACCCCAGTTGGTGGTAATTAGAGTAGTTAATCTCCTTCAATCTCACACAACACAGCACATTCTCTGGCAAGTCTTCCGGTTTGTTTCCCTGTTTCAATTCATAAAAGTAATGCGAAAATGATATCAGATGTGGATAAAACGTAGTAGTAATAAAACTAGCACAGGCAATAAACTCGTTGAAGACAAGTACCTGTATAGTCAGGCCAAAATCCAAGATGCAATTCTTCAATCTCTCTTGAAATGTTTCAAAACCCTTCCTAGGGATATAGCCGAATCTGTGCATATCCAAATCAATCTCGAAGTAGTTCTGCCCCTTTAAGATTAATCAGAGAGAAATACATAGTTAGCAATATAGTTCAAAATTTTCAACAAAACATGCTTTTACTCCCAATGAGACAATCACAGGAGTACTTACCAACAAAAATTTAATAGATGAACAGTCCAAAAAACGTAGGATATACACTTCCATATATCTTTTTAAGAAAACTCTTCTTTACAGTTGGTAAAAGTTCTACAAAATGTAGGATTCATGTCCAGCAGGGCTTGAACTATCAGGGAAGATAAGGTAAATCATATAGATAAACGAGATGCAATAAAACTAGAATAGAACATAACAGGAACTGAATCTGTTTAAAATAGACAAATTTACCAGATAAAATTCATGTTGAGGACGTGAGAGAACAGGCTTTTCATTGTAAGCAGTCATAAGCTTCCTCTCAGCTGCACTTAGATGAAGATCTTCCATGTTTACCACTCGACCCAAGATCTTCAACCTTTCCCTGAAGGGTGCAGTTGTTTCTAAGGGAAAACTTCTGACCCTCTCTACTTCGTCATTAATCAACCTCTGTCGTAGAGAGAAGCAGGGATGTTTCCACGGACTAATCAGGAATTTGTAATAAATAAAACACTTATGAAGGATTACGAAGGGAATAGTCTGTATTATCCCTTGTGTATAAGTTATCACTTGCCATATATTGTAAACCTGCAAGTACAAAAACCATCTTACCCTGATTTGTTCTTGGAAATTGAGTGGAAGTTTCGAATAATTGTCGGATAGCTTGAAGTACAAAACGTAACTCATTCCTTCTCCGTCATATTCACTTGGAAAGATTTTGGCAGGATACAGCGGAATCTGAGAGAGAGAGAGAGAGAGAGAGTCATCAGAGAAACCCGAACAATAACTCCCGAACATATGTCAATAGTTTTTCTGCAGGCCAACTTCATGACCTACTAATAGAGATTTTTCCCTATTCTGATGGACTATAAAAGTCCGTGGACACACTAGAAATTCTTTGGGTGATAGACATCAAGAATACAAAACTAGCATGCAGCATCTTGCCACAATAATTTGAGAGAGCTTGATAAATTCAAGCTGGATACATTTAAACGGATATAATACTTGGACATTGAAAATATTGACCAGCGTGATCGCCAAGTAATAAACGTAATCAATTTCACCCAAATATGCGAGGTACATTACCTGAAGATTAACGACAAGAATAGCAGGGACTTCTCCAGATGAATTCAACGCTTGAAGTTCCACGAAACGAGCAATATGATCAATTTTACGCGGAGACAAAAACACATCTACACCAAGAGGATAAAATGCAGCATGGTTTGAAGCAGAATCTTTCTTTTTATCCCTGTGACCAAAAGAAACCAAAAGCAACATTGGCTTCATGTTGATAGACATAAATGGAATGGGTTGTGTTAGAATAGAGTTGGATTTAGTCCCACATTGGTTGCTTATGTTATGTAACCAGTCACCACATATTATAAATAAAGCTCAATTGTGTTAACGTTAACACCCTATACACTTTTCCTTCTTTCTCTCACAACATGGTATCAGAGCGAAATCTTAACCTTAATCCTAAACCACCACAACCCTAACCTAAACCCTGGCCTCTATATATAATCCCTAAAATCACAATCCTAATCCTAGCTCACCGATTACTGTTCCCGCATACTGTTTCACAGATACTGTTCATCAATTACTGTTCATCGTGCACTGTCCATCATCATTACTGTTCATCAAACACTGTTCATCGCCTTTACCGTTCATCACTGTTTGGTATCGTTCCGTCACTTTTATGCAGTGATTGTTCCGGTAATTTTGGATTTTTGGTCAATCTACAGTTTACTTGGATTTGGATTTCGGTTCTTTGTATGCGGTAATAATTTACAGCTTATCCTTTCCAATAGATGGTAGTTATTTTGTCGATGATTATTCTCGTGTTACATATCTTTATCTCATGAAAGAGCGGTCAAAGTTGTCTTCTATTTTTAAGTCATTTTATATGAAAATCAAAACTCAATTTGATACTAGCATTCGTATGTTTCGTTCTGACAATGCAGGTAAATATTTTCATAATTCTCTTTCTAAGTTTTTTGATGACCATGGTATAATTCACCAATCTTCTTGCGTTCGAACTCCACAACAAAATGGAGTTGCCGAACGCAAGATTAGGCATTTATCAGAGGTTATGCATGCTCTATTATTTCAAATGCAAGTTCCTAAGTCTTACAGGAGTTATGTTGTTCTTACAGCATGTTACTTAATCAATCGTATGCCATCTAGCGTTCTAGGTGGTCGGATAACTCATACAGTTTTATTTCCTGGTCGCCCTCTCCACTCATTACCCCTACAAGTGTTCAGGTGCACCTGTTATGTTCATACTCTAGATCCTGACTGGGGCAAACTTGATCATGGTCAATTCGATGTATTTTTCTAGGGTACTCGCGTACTCAGAAAGGGTATAAGTGTTACTCACCATCTCTTCGTCGTCATTTTGTTTGTACTGATGTCACATTTAATGAGTCATTGCCCTTTTACTCGAGTCACAGTACTCCAATTGACCTTCCTGAGTCTAAGTCTGTGTTTCCTATTTGTGTACCATCTGGTCCTCCCTTGCAGGTGTATGTTCGTCGGCAACAAGTATCAACAGCCCCACAAGTACCAGCCGCCAAGCCTCCTCCGTCCCAAGATCCGGTTGCACTTGCACCTTCCCCTCCACCTCCACCATCACCTAGTCTTCCTATAACTTTTATCAAAGGTACTCGATCTTGCACATCTCATCCTATTGCTCGGTTTGTTTCTCATGTTCACCTGTCTCTTTCCCTTCATACTTTTACTACTTCTGTTTCGTCCATTTTTGTTCCTAATACTATCCAGAAGGCCTTATCTGTTTTTGAGTGAAGGACAGCCATGGAGGCTGAGATGTCTACTCTTCATAATAATGACACTTGGGAGTTGGTTTCTCTTTTGCCGGGAAAGTCTACCGTTGGATGTCGGTGAGTATTTACCATCAAGTATAATCCGGATGGCACAGTAGAATGGTACAAGGCCCGTCTTGTGGCCAAAGGTCATACCCAAACGTATGGCGTTGATTATGCCGAGACTTTCTCTCCGGTGGCCAAAATTAACTCTGTTCGCATTCTTATTTCTATGGCTGCCAATCTGGATTGGCCCTTGTTTCAGTTGGATATCAAGAATGCATTTCTACACGGTGACCTGCTCGAGGAGGTGTATATGGAGCAACCTCTTAGGTTTGTTACTCAAGGGGAGCGTTCTCAGGTGTGTCGCCTTCGCAAAGCCCTCTATGGTCTTCAACAATCCCCTCAAGCTTGGTTTGGCAGGTTTAGTAATACTGTGTTGCCGTTTGGTATGCGTCGCTCTCATTCTGATCATTCTGTCTTCTCTATTCAGTCAGGATAGGGGAAGAGTAGTGTTGATTGTGTATGTGGATGATATCATTATTACTGGGGATGATCAGAAAGGTATTGATGAGCTGAACCAGTTCTTTCAGCATCAATTTTACACCAAAGATTTGGGTAAGCTATGATATTTCTTGGGTATTGATATAGCAAGATCCAAGGAAGGGATCAACCTTTCTCAAAGAAAGTATATGCTAGATATTCTAGAGGAGACTGATTTATTGGGAGCAAAGTCTGCAGAGACTCCTATGGATCCAAACGTCAAATTATGTGTTGATCAGGGGGAGATATTTCCTCATCCAGACCATTATCGTCGCTTGGTAGGCAAGCTAAATTATCTCCCCAATACACGGCCTGATATCTCATTTGCTGTCAATATGGTAAGCCAGTTCATGTCAGCCCCTCTTTTTCCACATTGGGAAGCTTGTCTTCGTATTGTGAAGTATCTCAAGACTCATCCTGGACGTGGCCTGTTTTATCGTTCAAATTGTTATTTGTGTGTTGAAGCCTTTACCGACGCTGATTGGGCAGGATCACCATCTGATAAACGGTCCACAAATGGGTATTGTACTTTTGTTAGTGGAAATTTAGTTACCTGGCAAAGCAAGAAACAAATTGTGTTTGCTCGTTCCAGTGCTGAAGCAGAGTATCATGCCATGACTCATACTACATGCGAGGTTGTATGGTTGAGAGTTTTGCTCGAGGAGTTGGGGTTTGGCGTACAGTTACCTATTCCTATGTATTGTGATAATCAGGCAGAAATACATATCGCTTCAAATACGGTATTTCATGAGAGAACCAAACATATCGAGGTAGATTGTCATATTGTTCGGGAGAAGATAGATAGTGGCATGTTAGCTACCCCTTTCGTGTCTCCAGGAGCTCAGTTGGCAGATATCTTCACCAAACCTTTAGTTAAACCACGTTTAGAGTTGTTACGTAACAAGCTGAGATTTTATGATATTTATTCTCCAGCTTGAGGGAGAGTGTTAGAATATAGTTGGATTTAGTCCCACAATTGTTGCTTATGTTATGTAATTAGTCACCACATATTATAAATAAAACTCACTTCTGTTAGGGTTAGTTAACACCCTATACACTTTTCCTTCTTTCTCTAACAACAGGTTGAAAACATAACCAAACCAAACCGAGCCTTACGTCCCAATCACTTGGGGTAAATGGGTTGAAACATAAACTGATTAATTTACGTCAATTTCAAAGGCCTTTCTCAAATAAATGCGCATGGTTCCCTAGAAGAAATTAAAGGAAAACAGTGACCATGAGGATGTAAAATGAATGAATCTACACAATGATTTTGCAGCCATTATGAACAAATAGCTAGTTGAAGCCATAAACAATTGCAATACTTTGCTCTCACCTAAGGTAGTTTCCACCACGGACTTTGAAAGTACTTGGCTCGATTGGTGACCAGCAATCACTCATTGTCTTTTCTGGTGGACAGAATGGAACTTGGGAACCCGCAACTGGTCTTTGCAGAAGTGCCTTTGGTGAAACTGAGAAATACATATAACATTTGTATAAGCAGCTTGTTTTGTGCCTTATGGTTTAGCAATTAACCATAAAAATTTAAGAAAAGTGCCAACAAGAAAGCTGGAGAAGAAATGGCATAATCATATAGAATCACCATCCAGAATGAGTATACATTCCCGAAACCAAAGGCAGCATTCCAGTACAAAGAACACACATGCATGCCTCTGATAATTTGATGTAAAAGTCCATAAGATGTAATGGATTCAATTGCAAACCTTCCACCAGTTTCATACAAGGAAACACCTAACTTCTAGCCAGACACAACTCCTGCGCAATGAAATTAAAAAGAATTCCCGTAGCCTCTTCTGACGTGCGCAAAGAAGTGGTGTTCTTCATTAGTCAAATCACTATTAAAACGAACAATCTCAAATAGACCAAGATCCAATTCCAAAGCAGGTAAGAAAGACAGAAACCTCTCACAACCATGGAACTAGAACACATGCACTGTCATTTGGGAAAGACCTGGTTTGTTCAGACTCGCGTAATTTCTAACTAAATTCTTCCAAAATATGTCACCCTAAGATTTATGCCTTCAAAGGCTTTTCTAAATTTAAGTATGGCCACTAAATTTTATTGTCATGATAGGGAACTGCACAAGAAGTCTCAAGGATGAGTAACAATTTCATAATATGAAGGCTCACAGAAATTATTGATACTAGAGAGGGCTCATTCAGAGATGTGACCAATCTTAAACTGGAAGCAGGATAGACGAAAATGAAGTAGCTTTTACCACTGAAGACAAGTGAATGAGGCTTACATAGTGCAGGAGTAGCTTGCTCCTCCTTCCTTTTAAAAGAGAATATTGAAGCCATTTTCTTCATGGCACTCGGGGTGCTGGGGCTTAGGGGTCTTTTATTTTCATCAGAGGAAACATCAGTAGCAAGACAAGGTAAACAATTATTTGAAAGAAGTCCACAATTGTGCAACACTCCTGCTTCGTTATCACTGTCACTTTCATCAGATTCCAATTGAGGATCAACACCTCTTGGACGCAGATTAAGGGTTTTCTCATTCTTTGCGCCCTCTCCTCCAAATTTGCTTTCTGTATCTCCTCCTGATTCTCCATTTAGATTGGGTTGCTGACTGGATAAAGACTTGCGGATAATATCATAATTAATGTGGCGAGAAGATCTGGGAGATACGATATCTGGAGTGGAATCAACATCGGAGCTACGGTGATAGACATCTGTAAATGCTGAAATCATGCATGACACAGTATTAGAAAGGCTAGCTGCTTGAATACTAATAATATCAATAAAAAGCAGCAAACTTGAATGCTTATACAATGTCCAAACCACATACCATCTTGCACACTATGAAAATCATCATCACAATCAGACTCGATTGCTGTTGCAGTGATTGCAGCGTCAGAATTTTCTTTTGATGCCACTGGAAGTATGAACAAAGATCAGCTCAACAGTTCAAACAATTGAAGTAGATGTTTGCTTCAATGGAAATATGAGTACATGATAGTTACAAGATAGTTCACAACATTGATCATGGTAATCATATTCCTCACTCTTCAGTATCTCGAAGAAAACACATTTTAATTTTTCCCTATCGTGTTGGTCGAGGAATTCTTTTCCCTACCTAGACTCATAAACAATGGATCAGAATCTGGTTAGTTCACTTTTCTCTTGTTTGGCCCTTAATGGGTGCCGGTTCTTCAAGAAGAATTCACAAGTTAGCCAAGTTAGTCAATGGGTGACTGACCTTCGGTCCTAAATGCACAAACTGACTGACCTAGGACTCGAACCCAGAAGTTTGTTGGTGAGTTTGTAAAGGCCAGTGTCACCCTAGTTTCTTCGAAAACACTACACCCCGTTGAGTTGGTGGTAATGTTGTGCAGGAAATGTATTTTCTCAGGAAAAATGAAGGAGTCCTTTTTGTTCGGTTGGAAGAATTTTGTAGTAAATCTAAAATTCCTTCCTTAAAGGAAAATTTCTTTTACAGGGAAGTGTTTTCCAGTGAGAAATTTGGGTTATGAGTGAGTCCCACAACTTCTTGGTAAATGAACACAAACGAAGTTGCAGGAAAAATCGATTTTCTCGTGCTTGCTCATCGTTCCCGTGCAACTGAACGGGGCTACTATTCCAAATGTCAAACTTTTAATGATATGTAAATATCTAGAGAAACCCAATTTTGGTACAGAAACAAAAATACTGAGAGTGCCAATAATTGATCAAGTAACCATGGATCAGAACTCTTTCTAGCTGTCATTGCTAATAAACCCATAATAATTTCAAGCAATATACGGAAAGGAGAGGCTAATTAGCTGGAGTACTACCTCTGAAAGTAGGGTTGGTGTAAGCCCGATCGACGAGGGTAGACGGATCAACGACGACGTCATCTTTCCGTTTGTATAGAGAAGAATGGATCTTACTCTTCCTCTCTCTCCTCCGTCGTCTTCTTCTTCCGGGTTTCTTTCCGGGACACACGCAAGCCATGGGTTTAGACCCACACACTCCCATCTCTCCCTCTCCCTCTCTCTAAACTTTTATTCCCGATCAAAGTATCCACCAAATCTGCCCCTTTTTTTTTCAGATCAAAGCATGGGCGTATATGAAGAGGGAGGGCGGAAATTGGGTACGTGAAATTAAATGGTAGGTGGCCAGAAAAAAGACCAATGGCGTTCGGTTGACGTCGCTGTCGGAGGGGTTCAGAAGTCCTTCCTCTCTCTCTCTCTTGATTTTGATTTTGATTTTGATTTTGAGTTTATGGGTCTATACAGACATCTATCTATCTATCTTCGACACCTAGGTAGCTGAAGAAAATTAAACAGAGTCGTGAAGCGTGTGTGATCTCCTCTCCTGATCAGATCAGGGAGAGTTTTGTTTTGTTCCCGGATAGTGTTTTGTTTCTTTAACGCGTGGGGCGTAGCGGGTACGCTGTACGCAGGGTCATCGAAGGTAAAGTACAGTGCAGTATTCAACGAGAAATTTTTCAAGGCCGGTGGGTACAACGTGATGTCCGCTCGGTACATTCGAGTAGTCCGATGCGATTTTGAACGGCTCGAATTTAGAGAGAGAAAGAGGAGGGATGAGAGGTGTGAAAAGATTTTAATCTTAATTGTCCAAAAATGCATCGGATGGCTCGGAAGTACCAAGGGGCACAACGTGAAAGCACTGAAAAATTTCTCAGTGTTCAACCCCGACGGCTGCCCGACGACGGTTTTCGCCGCGTCCACGTGCGAGTGGCTTTTTCAATACTCGTGTTGTTGTTGTACTTGATACGTGTCCGTACTAAAAAATTAGAGGGAAACGGAATTGAAAATGGCAGGGGATATGTTTTTCTTTCTGCTTACTACAACCACACGCGCAAACACACAAATTCTATAAACACACACGTAAACACACAAATTCCTTTCAGATGAGAAGTGGGGCTCGTACACATAGCGGGTTGAAAACTAATTTTTGTGTGGTTGTAGGATAATGTTTTTCTTATAACGGGAGGGGATTATGTGGTATCAAAATTATATTAAAAAATTTAGCCTTTGTTTGGTTTTAAGTTTTTGAGAAATATTTTTGATGTAATGAGAGAGAGATAAATAAACTTATTAAGAATCGTACAGAGAGTAAAAAATATTTTTCATCATCGGAATAAATCTTCCAAAAAACCACAAATAGGCCCATCAACATTGTCCAATTTTACAAGTGCGGTGGAGTGTAGTGCAGTTGGTTTCTTTTACATACTCCCATGCACATGGACAGAGTTCAATCCCCGTAAGCCTCATCTCCCTCCCCAAGTCCCTTAGGATAGTGTAGATTAGGATTAACGAATAACAAAAAAAATATCGAATTTTTAGATGAGGGGATTAGATTATTTGTGTCACAACATTGTTGATGTGGAGAGGTTATTGATGCGTTAAAAGCAATGCTCCACACGAATCACAAGACAACTCAAATAGTTTCAAGGGCAGCTCTACATGGTTGCCAGAGGGTTGGATTCAAAAAATGCACTAAAAATTTCGTACTTCTTTTATATAGTTGTATTTTTCCTTAATGTTGTCGGTACTAAATCATTCATATAAACCAAAGTAAGTGAAAAATCGCTTAAGTTTGTATTTAAGTAGATACTATAACTCAAGTAAACAAAATAAACTACACCCAATAACATTCATCCAAATGTAAATATGTGCATTTTACATAGAGTATTTTGTATAAAAAAAAAATTTGTAATTTTGTCATTGCTAAACTAAAATTCTGGAGCCACTACTGTGTAGTTTGTCACCTAATTCTCATTGAGAGAAACTTTTATATATCCCAGGGATAGGAGGGGTGGCGGTGTCCCCTTTCGTTTCGTTTTTAATTTTTTTGCCATTTTTCGAATATATTTGGATGATTGACTCTGTTCATTTTGTAAAATTCGGTGAGAACATTAATCTTGTCAAAAACTATGTTCATTGGATATTAGTAAATACATGATTGGCACACATCAAAAGTGCAAAAAAAACAAAATTTGGGTTCTGATTAAGTGTGTTTTTTATCCAATTTTTGTTTTTTTTTTTTCAATTTTCACGTGTGTTGATCATGTATTTGCTAAAGTCCGTTGAACATGATTTTTGGCAAGATTATTATTCTCGCTGAGCTCTAAAAATTGAACGGAGCCGATCATCAAAATGTGTTTGAAAAATAACCGAAAAATAAAAAACAGACCGGAGGGAAACACCACCACCCCTCCTATACTTGGGATATGTTAAAGTCTTATCTCTCGTTGATGTGTCATGTGATGTATGTCCCGAGAGCATTGGATACTTTTCTTCCTAGTTGCTCTTGGCCCCGTAAAATATCCTCGTTTTCTCGGTCTAAACCACAAATAATTTCTCTCTGCATGGACCCTAGCTTTAGGTATTGGATCGTTTGGCAGTCAATTCTAAGATTAGGCAAAGGTGGATTAGGTCCAGCACCTCCAACATACAGTAATACAGTACTATTATTTGGAAAAGAATTTAAACCTCATGGTTTCCACCCCATTATGGGACCCACAATGCATTTTTTTTAATAATCTTAATCGTTCATCTCGTAGGGCTCTCGCAGAGTGGTACACCCCTGCTAAAAATCGGATTGATCGGATATTGATAGATACATTAAAATTTATTTTGGGTCTATAAAATAGATGGTTATGATTTTATAAATTCAAATTTATTTATTTTATATACTTATTAATATTCGATAAAGCCAATTTATATACTACTCTGTGAAACATATAAGATGAACGGATCAAACTATTGTAATACATGCACGGTGGACCCATAAATGATGGTGGAGTTTCCACCTAAGGTAGATAGAGTTCAAACTCCTTGGGAAAACAAAATCTTTTATATTAACAAGTCGTTGACAATGTTGGAGAAAAAATGGTCAATGAAATAATTACTTGCCTATAGCCTAATATATACCTACGAATTCCAACCATTGTACAATTAAAAAAAGATCATGTCATTTTCCCCCCTTAGAGAATTTTCGTCTTCAACGTACGGTAAATATTCATATTCACATTCAGACGCAACGGCAAAATAATAAAATCACGTTCACCGACATCTCTAACAAAAATAATACTTCCTCTGTCCCCTTTTTAAATTCAAATATTCTATTTTGGATTGTTCCTTAATAAGTGTCCATTTTATAAAGTTAATGGGTAAAAGTTGATACATTTTCCATTTTCTCCCTAAAAGTATATTTTATTTTAAAAAATTAGTGAGTAAAAGTGTAATGATGATATCTCTATAAAGGGTAAATCGGAAAAGTTTAGATAAAAATTGATGTGAAAGATGTAATGATGATATTTTCTTAATAAATTGAAATTACGAAGTGGAACATTTAAAAAGGGATGTAGGGAGTACAAATGTCTTACATAATTAATTTCTCTAAGGTATAGTGGTGCAGATAGGTTGACAAACCAAGTTTTACGACTCATGCACGGGGCACGTGTTTGGCAGTAGGGCTACGTAAATGATAATATCTTCTTTACGGAGGTTTTTGTCAAAATGGGTTTACAGAGATGAATTTCACCCTTGAAAAAGTGTTTTGGATTATTCGAATTTTAATGAAACTTTTTCGGAGAGTTTCAATAAAAATTCGGACGGTCACAATTGCTTACTGTTGTAACGAATTTGTTCACAACGGAATAAGTTTCTCTCAACGTATATATGCGCAGATAGATAGAAGTTTCTTGCGAAACTAGTTTTCTTGCGAATATATATAGAAGGTCTCTCTCTGCGCGGATTAAAAGAAAAAAGAGGTCTCTCTCTCCCCCGGAAAATCTCTGGCAGACGGCTTCCATGGCCGACGGAAACGATTTAGGGAAAATGATGGCTAAGGACGTATTTTGATAATTAATACCCACCAAGGACATTAGCATTAACAAATGTTCTCAGCATGTCGTTAGCGGGTATTAATAATCAAAACACGTCCTTAGCCGTCATTTTCCCAACGATTTTATCATGGACCAGATATTGGGAGAAGCTGAGCGGAAGTTGTAGAAAGTTATGCGGTAACCTACAGCAATTCGAGTCTGGCGGCGGTGGTACTCTGATAGCCATTGCTGAAGGCAAGATAAATGTGTGAGAATTTCCTAGCCTAAGGGAACATGACGTTGGAGAGATACTGGAGCTTCATACCTTTTCGCCTACCCGGACACCGGTCCTGAGGACTTGAGATGGGATTTTGAAATGTATCCTATCATGTGGGGTAATATCGGGTCGTCTTTTATAAAGCTTGCATTGGAAGAGATGGAGAAGTATGTGCCACTGAAGGGAGATAGCAAAATGCAGTTGATGTTGGAGTTATTGCGTCGGAAAAGCTTTCACATTTTCGATACTCTCGTTTTGGAAGCTTGGAAAGCTGTCGATTTTGTGGACTTGTTCGACTATATTGCCACACTGTGAAGAACTGTTTGAACGGCTCTGCGCGTTGGCCGTTGGATAATGAAACATCTGATGTAGCAGCGATAAAATTGCTCGATGCGTGTGTTTGTGGCCTGCAGTCTGGCCTAACCACATTGAATGAGTTCAAACGCCTAGCGGTGGAGAGGTTTCAAAACGCAGCTCTTTTCCCTTTAACATGTGGTTGGTTACTTTGGAAGGTTTGATCCGGAAGTGCTTGATGTAGTCGAGGCTGCTTATATTCAAAGAAGAATGCAGGGTCACCGTTTCATCAGTATTGAGCATTTTTTGTTTGGCCTATCGCTGCCCAGAGTTGGTAAGCCTGTCCAGAGGTTCCTCGATGATAAAGAGCTTAGACGTTACATTGGAAAGTATTCGGAAGTTGAACTTCCTTTGTACAAAATCTACGATTTATCTACGAAAGCTGCAACGAAAGATAGTGAAGAGGTGGTGAGACTTGAGCATTTTGCTTTGGCAGTCGTCGCCTGGAAACTGCAAGAAAATCCTCCTAGTAAGATGGCAATGGACACGGAGACTTCTCAGGCTAATGTTGACATCATAGGAGATGCTGAACTCCTTGGAGCTCTGAAGGGTGCCACAGCCGACCCCTGGAGTGAGAATCTGGAAGCGCGATGGATTCGAGTGTCTACCGGAAGGATGTTATGATGAATTCCATGAACGAGTTCTGTGTTGGCAGCTGGATGCAGCGGTAGAATTGCTCAAGGCCTTTGACAAGGGATTGAGATTGCCTGCAATCCGTTAGAGAAGCACAATCTGGGAATGTGCTAATTTGATAACACAACCATATATTCAAGTTCGCAACTTAAAAATTGCAACTCCTAGTTTTTTTTTTTTTTTTCCCTTTTGTTAAACCCTGTATAACCGTTTCAGCAGACAGAACTACTCTTGGATGTATGGGGGCTGAGGACCCCCGCGTTGTTTCAGGATAACAGAGCAAGAACTCAAGTCACCGGTGTAATGGCGTGCCAATGCCTAAGTCAGTAGAGAACTTGCTATATGATAAGAGAATTGAGATTCTCACTTATGAGTTGCATGTACCTTTTGTTGGAGTTCTACCGTTGTACTTATAGACATCTTGATAGCAGGTGGAGTTTTTGTAGAATTGTATTCCAGGGATTTAGGGTTGTTTGATTGAGGAGTGTGGAGTCCTACCTTAGCTGGAACTTCACAGTCATCCTGCGGCACGATCGAATCCTTATCCATTTTGGATATTGATTATCACTAGCATTTTATGCCTATCTAATCAACTCTTTCGTCCCCTAGGACTTTAGTTTGTATCTTATTTGGGAATGAGTATATTCTACGAATAATATCACGAATATCATCCTCCCTGCTGTAACTTGAGGTCTGAACTTGTCCTTTCTCCTTGTGACGGCTCTATTTGAAAAGTGAAGCTGGTGTACCTTGACTTTATCATGGGTAAGATTGCCCAGCTAAATGGAGATAAGACTGCTTCCAACTCCTCAGATCCGTAATTCTTGTTGTGTTGACATCATTCGTTTATCCCTGTTTATCACCTAGATATTTTGTATTGGATGTTATTTAGACATTAAATGCTTTAAATTTCCTAACTTTGAAATATCAAAATCTTGTTATTCATAGTTCCGTCCCACATTTATAAAATCCCGATCCCGTCCCTGCATTTCAGTTAGTTAATTGGCTGTTTTCCTCTAATTGAGCTTTCAGTTTTCTTGTTATCTCAAAATAAAATAAAATATTGTTGATCATATCTAACAAATCAAGTTGTTTGCAAAGAACTCAAGCCACGGTTTGTTATTGACTCGGCTTGACTCATTAGGGAAGGAGTCAAGCTCGGGTTTTAAACTCATTCAGTAGAGCTTGAAATGAGCCTATCTGAGTTGAACTTTGTTGTGTTCAAGTTCAGCTGTAAAACGAGTCCAGCTCCCAAACGAGTGAAGTCTAATTCATCTATTAAACAAGCTTCTATGAATGAGTTGAGCCTACTTTTCCAGTTGAGCTTTAAAGCGTTGAAACTCGGGTTGTTTACTGAATGCGTCCAACACTCAAATGAGTTTAATTGAGTCTCGAGTTGTTCAATTTGTTTGCAGTCCTATCATTTTGTAAATAAGTCAAACTCGAATTCACGGTAAACAACTCATTTTTTAAAGTTCAATTCGTTCGTAGTAGTTCGGCTTGTTTAATAAACAAACCGAGCTCGATTACTTGGACTCCACCTCGAGCTTTTGAACCACCGGAAGCATAGACACTTGGAACTCCGCTTCACTGGTTTGCGGCTCTGGGTGCATCTTTCTTCAATCTTCAATAAACGCTTATCCCCAAAAAATCAACCACCAGAGAAATTTCGAGCTCTAGCAATGGCGGTTTCGTCGTCTCCTAATCCTCCAATCCTCTCTCCTCTCCGCCTCACCACCTCTTCCAACCTAATTTCATCTCCTCCCAATCTCTTCCTCATCGCTTTTCCCTCCAGAATCACCGATCGAAGACGTCGTTCGGCCATCGTATTCTCTTCCAGTACTCCACTTAAACATTTTCTTGATAGTTCACTACTTAATTCAATTAGATTGTGTTGATTTGATTTCGAACATTTTCTTCATTTTGTCTAGATTGAATATATTTGTTTACTGCGACGTGTAACAGAATCGAAAAATAATATGGCGAGTGACCAGAACAGAGCGTTGCTCGAGAGCTACGGCATCGATCCTGATGAGTTCCTATCTGAACCTTCTCCACCGAAGGTCTCTCTCTCTCTCTCTCTCTCTCTCTCTCTCTCTCTCTCTCTCTCTCCCTCTCTCTCTCTCTCTCTCTATGTGTTTATTTGTTTATGTATCTGCTTATATGCATAATGCACTCATCATCATCATAATTAAGGGCTGCAAACGAGCCGAAACGACCCGAGCTTTGACATGTTGGACCTCAGATAGTTCCAAACTAGTCCAGAGCTCGAGCCCGGGTCGAGCCCAAATAATCGGGCTCGAGCTCGTTTATTATCGAGGTGTTCGAGCTCAGTTACTACACGAGCCTCTATTCAAATGAGCTGAGCTTTTATAATTGAGCCAAGTTACAACTAACTCAAGCTTGGCTTGTTTACAAAATGAGCTTAAAACTCGAGCTCGAGCTCGTTTACTGATGTGTTCTGTTCAAGCTGGGACCGTTCAAAAGTAGTCCAGAGCTCGAGCTCAGGTTGAGGCCAAATATGCAAGCTCGAGCTTGGCCCGGTTACTATTGAGGTGTTTGAGCTCGGCTCATTTATTATCGAGGTGTTTGAGCTCAGTTCGTTTATAATTAAGCTGAGTTGCAACTAACTCGAGCTTTGCTTGTGTACAAAACGAGCTTAAAACTGGAGCTCGTTTACTAAGAGCCGAGCCGAGCTGAGCCTCGAGTAGCTCGCAAACAGCTTGGTTTGTTTGCAGCCCTTGTGATTCATAAATGTAGGTAGTGTTTGGGTCATTGGAATGAAGCTGGAAGAGAATGTCTATTCCCTTCAAATTCCCTGGAAAAGATTTACAAGGAAATGACATGACCATATCATTGCTTCTCAAAATCTTTTAAATGAATGAAACACAAGCATAATGTGAAACATCTTTTGGAAAGTTAGTGTTGTCAATTTTCAGGAGAGGAGGAGAAAGGAGCCGCAGAAGACAGGTAGAGGCAAGCAGGTCCCTGCGGCGAAACCTAAGCCCTCGAGAGAGACCCACAAATTGCTTCAGGTTGAGTCTGCTTTAAATATGGTATACGTATTTGAATGAATATGGCTAAACATATATGAACATTGACATCACGACGAAAATCCAGCTTGATCGGAGTTTGGGTTTATTTGACATCTGACAAACTTAAATTCACGAACATGAGGTTATTCATGGATAGAACTGCTAGCATCTTGATCAAAGGGATATTGGTAGCATAAGTTGTCACCGGATTTGAGATATATTATTGCCTCCCCTTTAGGAAAGGCAAAATGAAAAGCTAAATACTTTCTTTTTACTTACTTGGTTATTGGAGTTGTAAATAAATAACAAGCCTGCATCTTCAAGCATTCACTCAATACTGAGAAATCCCCATATTGTTTATCTTAATAAGAGTAATTCGTGCAGTTCTTTCTTGCTTGCCTTAAGGACTTTCGTTTGTTAAAAGTGGAAGCAAAAGTGACCTTATTGGTTATTTTAGGTTCTTGGAGGAAAGGCTCGAAGGAAGAAATTGATCTCGCCAAAAGGCCAGGATGTACGGCCAATGATGGAAGTTGTAAAAAGTGCAGCCTTTGACATTTTGCAGGTAAAGAATGTATATCAATACAATGAAGTCATAGTGATGGAACAAGCTAAATTGTTAATGCTTCAGTATCTTTGTTTGGTTTTGAACCATCTTGTAGATGCTACTTCAAAATTTATAATGTTTTTGAAGACATACATTTTCTTTGTTAAGGTGGCTGGAGGCTGTCCTGCATCATTAAGGCCCGGTCGCTGGTTAGACTTGTACAGTGGCACAGGATCTGTTGGGATTGAGGCTCTCAGCCGGGGATGTTCTGAGGTAGTACAGTTATACTCTAAAAGCCCATTCATTATTTGGTAATGATTTTTGGCTATGTTTAATAGCCTCTTTGTCTAGCTACTTAACAATTGGTGAACCCAGGGGATGGCGTAGAATCCTGATATGTTTACATTTTGAAAATGGGTTTGCGATTTACTGCTGACAATGAGATCTTTTGATGAGTAACTTGGTTTTAGTTTCTTGTGCAGTGTTGATTACATGTTTTTTTTTTTTTTTTTGATTGGCAGTTTTGATTACATGTTTCTCCTTTTGGTTTTCTGAAACACCTGGTGTGCATACTTGCAATCTCCCAGGTGCATTTTGTTGAGATGGATCCTTGGGTAGTTTCAGATGTTCTACGACCAAATTTAGAATGGACTGGTTTTCTTGATGTTTCAGTGATACATACAGTTCGTGTTGAAACTTTCCTAGAGGGGGCTGCACGGTCTGTAGGTGTGTGATTTAGTTCCTCTCTCTCTCTCTCTCTCTCTCTCTCTCTCTCTCTCACACACACACACACACACACACACTGATACTAAGCACACGCACAAAGAATCATATAGGGTTCCTCATTTGTTTTGTTCTCGTTACAAGCACAAGGCCCTTAGGTTATCAATATGCTCTGCTTATTAACATTAGACTAAATCTTATGTCCGGGCCTCCAGTAGAAGCTCTCCTGTCTATCACTGGTTGGAGTATAATATGTGAACTGTCATTATACTATCATTTATATATGTTTTTTTTATCAGCTATAATCTACAAATGTTGCTTGTTTGGTTTTTCCTTATAGTTCCTTCTATGTCCATGAAAGTATTCCTTTGGTTGTGTCTAAGAGTCAAAATTCTGAACCTTGAAGTGGCTAACCTGTTTCAATGATCACTGCCTGCAATTTGGTATGCCTGGGTTAGAAGGCCAAAGTTGACCCTGATTTTGAGGAGTTGACCTTATTAATGATCCAGAATGGCCTGAAAAATGAAAATGAACCATTGGGATTCTGTCATAGTTTTCATACGTGGACTGTACATAGTCTTCACCAGATCTGAAGTAAATAGATTTTTTTTTATAAGTAAATGATTATATTATAAGTAAAACATGTCGAATTTCTCTCACACCAAATTATCCACATCAAACATAGAGGACTCATTGCCCAGACATGCTTCTTTCTTCAGATGTTTTGAAGTAAATAGATCCTTAGACCTAAAGTAAACGATTTGTTTTCTTACTCTGTAACGTTGTAGACAGAGTTTGTGATGAATTCTTTCTATGTAGGAAAAGATGGGCCATTTAACTATATTAGTGTGACACCTCCTTACACTGAAGTGGATTATGCTGTACTGATGGATCAAGTTTCAAAATCATCTTTAGTTGGAGAGGATACATTTATAGTATGTTGGTGCTTTCCCTTCACTTCCGTCTATATTTGTAGTATCCATATTTTCCTCTGAATATCATGTAAAACTTCCACTTTTAATGCTCTAGGTAGTGGAGTATCCTTTGAGAACAGACATGCTCGATTCATGTGGATGCCTCGCAAAGGTACTTCCTATGACATTGTGACAATTAATTTTGCTGGCAGCATAATAGGTATTCTCTGACTGCTTATATATATGAAGTCTTTGAATACCTTTTAAATCTAAAGTTTGAGACTCGGCCTCCGAAAATGGAGAGCGATCGTTGAAAGAAACAGACTGCTAGCTTTCTTTAATTGTGAATTTGATTGATGCGTACGTTGTAACCCCATGGAGTGGAAGTCTATTGTGGTCGTGATCATGTTACTTGGGAAGTTTCTGTTTTCTGATACTCTATTAATCAATGCTTTATGTTTGTTCGGAATGCAGTTTAGTGCATGATATGTTGCTCTGTGACATGAAAGTGCAGATAACTGATAGACGATTTGGCCGGACACATTTAGCTATATATGGACCCAAGTGGGCACAAAAAAAGAGGAAGCCTGAGAAATCAATTCGAGCAGTAGCAGAAAAAGTTTGACTGGAAATGGAAAGTGTGGAGTTAATGAGGTTCAGTTCAGCAACGGTGTCTACACTCATGTAGCCAAATTGGCTTCTTAGTTACGCATGGTAATTGCTATTAGTGTGGCCATCAGATGTTTGATTTTGTTATGGCATTCCACCTTCTCTCTCTCTATGGCTGGGTTTGGGTTGGTATACACATTTTTTTAAAAAGGAAAAGTTTCATAATTTGTTTTGCAGGTCAATTTTCTTCATTTGGTTCCGTCAGATGAATCCAACATCAAGCACATTCAGACCGAGTTTGTTTAAATTGTAACAAATCATATCATGTGTACTGGGGAAGTGTATTACTTTCTTCCCATGTAATATGAGGTATTCAACCTAGTTCAGAAAAAAGATACTTCTAGCGCTTACATACATTTGAACAGTATTCAATGCCAACATTCCTTTCACCTGCATCTTGTTCACCTATCAAGAATTCCCCAAATGAATAGAGCAACGTTTTTCCAAAGGAAATGTCTTCAACTCTTCTTTGCCGTGATTTGCAAATAGTTTGTTTCTGAGTACGAGGGTTCTGCATGCTAAGATGGTGGCACCGCTGCACAGTTAAGCAGTTAAATGAATTTAGTTGTTTCACAATTAATGGCTTAGTCACGAGCCCCTTAACTTTGAAAACTGTCTGAAAATTGATCTCAATTCTTAGTGTAAGAGATTTTACCTATCTGTGAATGCTGAACACGCTTAGTGAAAGGTTGTGCTTCCTTTTGTATGAAAAAATTTTAGTACATGAAGTTGCGAAAGTATAATTCTGTCAAACAGTCGTAAGTTGGGATGGTTTCTGTGATATCTAATCGACGGTGGGCCTTCGGATCATGATTTTGGTAAAATGAACATGCATTGCTCTTGCCTTGGTAGAAACCAGGTCCAATTTCACAGTCAATTTGCTCAAGGGAAAGAGTTCTTGAAGAGATGAGGTCATTATTTGAAGTCAGAAAGGTAAATCTTCCAATCTTCTCTCTCTCTCTCTCTCTCTCTCTCTCTCTCTCTCTCTCTCTCTCTCTCTCCCCTTAATGGTCTGGAATCTGGATGGATTATCTAGTGATACTTTCCTCTCTCCTCTTACAGGTTCGAGTGAATGTTGGTCCAGTTGCTAGTTTATTTGTAGGCTTTACCCTCAATTCCAAAAATGATTAAAGTAGACATAATGTCGGTAAAGAATTTTTAGTATTTTTTGGTTGGTCCAATTGAACTTATTTGAGAAAAGTAGATCAGATTCTTAGCAAGCAAGAAACCCCATAGGCCATAGCTTTTGGCCTACCCACTTTTCCTAAGCAGCCTCCTAGTTGTATCCATCCGTATCAACGTCTTATAACTGCCAATTTAAGTAATAAAGTTAAGCCATCCCACCTTTATGTTTAAGAAAGTAGTATTTTAGAGAGCTATGATTACGTATTGTATTTTCAGCAGGAGAGTTCACAATTGTCCGAGTTCATCAAATGAAGAAGGAAACAATCTTCTGTTTTTTTTCTTTTTTTTTGTGGGGGGGGTTGGTTATATGAGGTCTATAAATTTAAGTATTACATATTTGGACAGTATATACTTGATGGAGAACATGACTCTATGTGTGTGTGTGTGTTTTTCTCTCTCTTTGTTTTGGGGGAGTTCATAGCAAGGTCCCCTTTGATATGTATAGCTGCATGAAAATGCACACTCCAAAAGCAAAGGGAGAGTTTGCTGTGGACCCAATCAATATGTAAAGCAACAAAAGGATAACCAACTTTGTTTTCTTCTTTTTGGATATCTCTCTCTCTCTCTCTCTCTCTCTCTCTCTCTCTCTCTCTCTTCAACATAATTACATCTAGTCTTTCATCTATAAAGAAACCAATCACTCCTTGCCCGCCAACTAAACTGCTTGCCCTACTCTGTTGTCTCCTCTCCTCTCTTTACTTCATCTCTCCCCTTACTTGTAATCAGAGGGGTCTTTGGGCATTATCGTCATTCCTACATCAAAATGATTGCTTTCACTTCATCTTCAAACACTGTTGTAAAAAATCCGCCCTCCTGCTTTGGAGAGAGAAATTAGGGGGAAACGAGGGGAGAGAAGTATGGGTGGCAGAGGCAGGGTATTGAGGTCATTAGGAGCTGTTATTTTCATGGCTTTTATCTGGTTCTTATTTGTTGGTGTTCTAGCCCATCGCGTGATAAAGAAAACTACAATAACCACAAAATCATCTGAGCTCTTGAAGTTGATAGGAACAGAGAGACATGGAGTTCGGTTCAATTGTGATCCATATTATGTGAGCAAGAGAAGAGTACCTAATGGGCCTAATCCTATTCACAACAGGTACATATTACGTATCTTTATGCATAAAACACGACGCATATCACACAAACACACATGCATGTGTATATTTGAATGTGGTTAATATTTTTTCCCAGTTTTTATGACTAGTACTCAAACCAGTTGGAGTATGGAATGAGTTTTGCATTGTTAAGACTTGAACATGACCAATTTTTAACTTACATTCATGACAATCTTCGGGATATTTGTTTTGTGAACTTCGCTTTTGGGATTTTTTGAAATTAGATATTTTGGATATCGACATAGCAAGTGTATACATGAAGGCCAGACAAGAAGGAATTTCGTTCTTTATTTCCATTACCTCTTATTGATTCTTTACCTCTAGCAAAGTACTTGGTTTGTTAAAAGGATATGTTTTTACTATTCTCTTGATGTTTGAATGATTTAAAGAAGGATTATGAGTAGTACATTTGTAACCTACTCACAGAAGACTCTAGGTGTTGGCTATGATGGTAAGGAGGAGGATGTGATCAAAAGTATTGCGCAAATGGTGGAAGTTGATGTGGAGAACTATTGAGCCATGAGTATTGCGCAAATGGTGGAAGTTGATGAGGAGAACTATTGAGCCATGTTGGCTTCAGATTAATTTTTTCTATTTTGAGGTGTTAATTTAGGGAGGTGTCTTAGGGTGTTGTTTTGAATCTTAGGTGTCAGGTGTCTCTTTGGGAGGTGTTGTTTTTGTCTTTGTTGGCTTCTTGCCAACTTTAGGGATAGTTATTCTCTCCCTTCGGGTCTTAGTGGCATACGATTGTTGGAGTTGTTTGTTGCGTATTGTGGGTTTGCTCTTCTCCGACTTGATGCCTAGTGCCTAGGGTCCTTTATGCTTTGTTTGGTTTGTATTTTGAAATTTTTTTTGAAAAATAGTAGGAGTAATAAGTGAAGAGAGATAGAGAAAGAAATGTTAAAAGTAGGGGGAATTTTTTGAAAAGGGAAGAGAACAAGGCATAATCTTTGTAATTTGTTTCCAAAGACTAATAAATCTTTTTCGCAGTTCAAAAATAATAAAATAATAAAATAAAAACATTTGTAACCTACTCTTTAAAGAAAGCTCCTTTAGTTTCTCTTATTTTCATGACAAACAACTGAAGACATTTGGGAAAGGGTGGACCACTTTATGTACAGGCTATAGGTTATGGGTACAGCTCCTTTGTTTCAAAATTGAAATGAAAACATGTTTTCAGATGTTCGCAACCTCTTCTGCGAATTTTCATCCCCTTAAACTTCAGTAAACAGCTTGTTGCTAAACGTAGTTTTGGTTTATGCTCTGCATGACACTGTGTAGTACTCAAATAGGAACACTTTCTAAATTGGGTGTTTTGATTGTATCTCCACGCCTACGACTTCATCAAGTATTTGTGAAAAACTGTTGTCCATTTAAACTCGAAATACAAGCATTTGTGAAAAACTATTGTCCATTTAAACTCGAAACAAAGATTGGAAGACACATGATGAATTTTACAAGTGGTTCCATTTCATGAAAACGTAGTGTAATACCCTGCGATGGGGTATTGTCTAGATTGGGTAAAATGACATACAAATGCAAGTACTGATCTCTCTCTCACACACACGCACGTGCACATACGCACGCATGTACAGTCTCACAGTAATAGATTTTGTGCAGGGGAGCAGGGAAGTATAGAACACCCCCTGGTCGAGTTTAAGCTCCACGAAGATAGAGGCTTCAGAACTTTGTACAGAAGACTTATGGCCAGTCATTTGAGTGAAAATGAGTGAGTTTAAACCTCTAGTGGACTAGGTACTTCCGGAATTTATCCTGTAGGTAGTAATTGTCACTCTGCTTCGATGGATGGACTTGGTGTTTAGTACTACTTCAGTTCCAGCGCGCGCTTCATGAATTGCAGAGAAGCGAAAATCAGAGGAATTTACGGAATTAGTTTCGTCGAAGCTTCTCTCTCTCTCTTGTGCATGAATTTCGCGTACATGAACCTTGGTAAAGCCTAAACTTTTCCAGGGTATTTGCTTGTCCCACTATTCAAAAATTGAGAGAAAGATTCATGGATTCAAGATTTATTTTCCTCTGTATGGAAAAGGAAAGGAAAGGAAGGGAAAGCAAGATGCAGGGAGAAATATGGAACACAACCCAAGAAAATGTGCTAGCTAGTCTCCATACATGTGTGTTAAAGAGAAATTGCTTTTAGTTTTCTACTCTATTTGATTTGCTTTCTTTTATTGAGTGGCCTTGTGTTCCCCCATAATAAAGCAATTCCATCAATTAAAGGTGCTCTGCTTCCAAAGTGTTTTTTTTTTGCCTTGGATTGTGGTACAAGGGTGTGAATGACAAGGGCAGGCTTTGATAATCTCAAATTACCCGGGGTGTGCACTTGTGCACCATCCGAGCCGTCGGATTGTGTATTGGACGGCTCGGATCTCATCTCGTCAATAGACGATCAAGAGCCGTTTATTGTTGAGGTGAGATCCGAACCATCAGGTGCACGATCCAATGGCTTGAATCATGCACAACGCGCATGTTGTGCACAACAGACTCCCCCAATTCAAAAATTTGGGCCTAGAGTCCAAATTACACGAAGCTTTTGTACTACAGCTTTTTACGATCTGTTGAGACACGAATGTCAAAAAATATGCTTACTTTTTGCGTAACAGTGACAATAAATCGATAAAATCAATATTTTATTGCCATGGATATAACTTTAAAATTGCATAAGAAAAATGATCGAGGATAGTGTTTGACACTGTATGCGTATTCATCCTTGCAATAGGGCGCAATCACCTAATGCACCAAATTATGTTTTGTATCATGTCATAGATGAAGACTCAAATGAATACGTGCCAAAACTCAATCCAAAAACTCCACAATGCACATATGAAGCCACGTGAGCAGCGTGCACGTACATAGAAAACGTAATGTGACTAATCCGGATAGTCACAAAAGGAAGAGTCACAATTGTTCATCCAAATAGATGTCGATTAACGAACATAACTATGTGTAAATAACTGATCCATTGAAAAATACTTTTAAGTCGAAAAAAAAGTCGATAATTGACTTTCTTCGACCATTTATTAAATGAAAATCAATAGAGCCAATTTCTCGTTCACTTTCTAGGAGTACTAGTATTGAACATGACCAATATACGTTTATAATGTCATTTCTTCGAGCAAATAAGAAATCTTCAAATCTCATACTAACAAGAAATCATGTAAACAATGACAGTCAACAAATCTAATTGGATTTTAGATGTTTGTCTAAAGTGAATATCATTTTGCTTTGGTTTCCTTTTTCACTTTGTCTTTGTTTGATTTTTGATGGTTTCAAGTATAGCAAAGACTTGGTCTAAAGTTCACTCAATATTCAAATTTACAGGCCTTTTCTTGTTGCATGAGAGACAGATTCCAATCTCGTGCAGTTTTTCATGGTTGAAAAGGATGGCACCGTAAGGTATTTTCTTTGCTCCAAGGGTTACCCGTCCAATTTTTTTACTCAATTAGATTGATTTTAGTACCATATCTTTCGAACTAATTCACGGTTTAACTTCTCAATCTTGAAGACTTTGTTCATTTTGGGGTCTCAAAACCCCTGGCAGGGTCTCCAATAAATTTTCTCTATCTCTCCTCACACTCATTACTCTAAAAAAACCTCTCCAAAATCCAAACCGAACAGGGATGAAGGGATTTTGGCCCCCACAACAATTTTAAGAAATTACTCCTATAGTCCTATGTAGATATGGATGCATAAATAGACGTGTTATTAGCAGAGCCGGTCCCGGGATAAGAACCCCACAAGACCTCGGGCTTGAGCAACCACCCACCTTGGGGCAACCAAAAAAAAATGTAAACCCAATGTAATCTTGATTTTATTTATTTATACTTGTATGCCCTTTTATTTTCTATGACTTAACTGTAAGTGGGCAACCAAGCTTGGCGTCAAGCTTCAGCAACCCAAATATTGAGGTCGGCACTAGTTATTAGCATTACAGCTCTGCTGGTGGAATAGAGGATTGTCACCGGCTCTTAACCTGCTCGAAAAGGGTGAAAGCCGAAGAAACTAGACTATGGACTTTTATTACGTTACAGAGTTAAATTAACTTTGCTGTGTAATGATTGAAAGTAATAATAATTTTTTTATGAGAATAATAATTAGAAATATGGGTAATGAGTGGAAAGAGATAGAGAGAGATGAGAATAATGATCGAAGATATGGGTAATGAATAAAGAGTAATGATTGAAAGTAAGGATGATAAGTGCTTTTTGAGTTGGAAAAAAATTTCCAAATCTTGATCCAAACAAGGCACACGGTTCATATAATTTCCAACAATTACAAAAACTAGGAACTAGAAAAGCTATTCCAAACGAGCTTTATACACATTGGGTTCTAGTAACTTTCATTTGTTTTACGATCTTCTTAGAAATCACACTTGTTTGAGGACCCATTTCGTGGATATCCATAATTGTTATCGAGATTTAACACTCGAGTTACACAATGTGATGCTATCAAGTAGAAGAAAAGACCTCAAGGGTTCATTTGTTTGACAGAACCAATAATGAAGGGATATATATTCTTATAGAGTCCATTAAATTAACTGTTTGAAATTAATAATATCATACACTTCACCCGTTGGAGTTGCTGTTAAGTGCTCTATTATGGTGATCTATTTGGGCTGCCAGCTTCAGAATTTGACAAGAGCTCGCCAAAAACCCTCCAAGTACAACTTATGTAGTAACTTTTTTTTTTTTTTTTGGGTAATAAGCCTCCAAGTACAACTTATATGGTGATAAAAAAAAATTAAAAAAAAGGTACCTTGTATCACTTGCTACTTTCTTACAATTGCGAAGAATTGAAACCCCTAGGGAAATCAACTGGCAACATGGTGAGCTGTAAATCCAACCGTGTTCAAAACTTGGCAACCTTTTGAAGCTAGGCCGCATTTGAGAATCTCTTGTGAATGCCTTAGTCTTGACGTCATGAATGCCCTGCCTTTGACCAAAATAAGGAGGGGAATAGTTGAGGTACGTATAAGCTGGTCCGAACACTCTTACTGTCGAAATAAAAAAAGAAATGGTCCAACTGGAGCTCTTATCAAGGCACAAAGGCACAATTTTAGGGCAAAAGTGTCGGACATGAATACGATTCAAAAGGAGAAGTGGGCACCTTCCGTTGGATTTTTCAAAGAAGACAGATCTCTAGCTTTTATGGCTTTTAAACACAACCCACCCCCCCCTACACTGTCAATGCAAAGTCCCTACAAATGCAAGCATGCTAAAAAGAATCTGGCTTCTCCATAGTCTTTTTTTTTTTTTTTTGAATTGCAGATAGCAGTCCATGCAATCGGAATCGCCCAAATGTATTTTTAGTGGTACAAATGTGCTGACAGATTCTTGTACGGAAGAGAAACGTATCTAATCGGTATATATTCATCACAAACCCAGACCATTGACACTCAAAATAGACTGTCGAGATGCGACTGCTTCCTGCCATCTAAAGCCCGGATTGGAGAGGAGTCGGGTCCTTAAAGAAAATGGCACAAAGCTTCTTTACACTTTCCGCGTGTCGCAAGGTCTCTATGCTGTTTAGAATTGATGTGATTTGAATTGTCTACTTACTGATTACTGGGATTCAAAAGGAAGAACAAAGACCAGCTCTGATTTGATTCTACGCGCAACTGGGACCAGAAGGCAAGAACAAATGTTTGATCTCTAAAACTCTTCAACTCCCCACCCTTACCTAAACCCAAGAGACAAAAAAAAAAAAAAGGTTTGATCTCTATCTCTACTAAAAGCCCAATTTGTAGAATCAATTAATCTAAAATAGAGAAGCCGGTCTATCTCACATACTAGTTTTAAAAGTTAAATTAACCAATATAAGACAAACTCTAACACTCCGTGCATGTGCAATCATTGGCTCACATGCGGGGGTAAATAAAAAAGATTCATTACATGGGTATCACTTTGAAATAAAGTGCACCAATGGAACAACTAAGTGATCAATCAAACGAGTCTTTGGCCAATACACTACGAAAAGCTAACTATGGTACCATATTAAAACGTCCAACTCAACACCAATTGATCATGAATATAACGTGGTCACATTGCCCAAGTTCATACGCTAATTTTAGAGGCTATATAATTAACCAATATGAAACAAACTCGGGAAAAAAAAAGACGCGAAAACTAACATAAGTATACGGAGCATTGGCCCTTGAAAGTTCAATGATGCTAACAGGTTCCATGATGCTAGAACAACTCACGCCATTTTGTTGCAGTCAACTGATGGCCATTAAGGTCTAGTTTGGCGGCTTGGAAAAACTTAGTATTGGAATTAGTTTCACCGTTCAAAGTCCATCATTTCAGTTGACCTCGTCACCCCGGTTATCAGAAGAGTCTCTTTCTCGGGGGGGTTTTGGATTCGCTAGTCAAGTGTCCGGACCAACTTGCACGCACCTTGACTAATCTACTAATCCTCTCCCTGTTCCAGTCCTAGGTAGGCCTTTCACACCGGGACTTGAGTTTCACAAGAAATTACAGTACTTCATTGCGGCCTAATCCTAATGCCCCGTTCAGTTGCACATAAATGATGGAAAACAACTTTCCCGTAACTTTCTACATGTTCAGGTTACCAAGAAAATTGTACGACCCACAGTTTTTAACTTTCCCACCGGAAAATACTTTCCTGCAAAATAGGTCTTGCCAAAAATAAGGAATTATAGTTTTACCTGTGAGATTTTTGTCAAGAGAACACACACAAGAAAATAAATTTCGTTTTCCTTTACTTCACCTCACTAGGAATCCATTCTCACCCAAAATACCCAACAATTGTATAGAGCCAAATAAGAATCGAACCCTAATCAATTGTGTGGGAAACAAACCCACCAACCAGCCAGTAATTGTTGTTTCAACTATAAGCCCTAAATCGCCTAGGAAAAAGAGAAACAGAAATGGAAAGACAACCACCATGCAGATGCTCTACGCCCTAAATTTTAAAACGTAAGACGACGACCTACTAAAGATGTTTAAGGTATTCTGTGCAGGAGATGCCTATCTTAAACTCAATTATATCGCTCTCATCGGGTAAAAACCATCAGAATTGATGCATTAACGCAGAATGTCATAGATACAGGGAAGTTTCTCGAGATGACATCAAATGGATGCATTAAGCGCGAAGAATCCTCGAATGGCCTAATTCAACTGATTTCGGTCATGCCAAATGGTTTTCACTCTGTCCTAAACAGACATGGATCATCATCTCCAGAAAAAACCAAACGCCTCCACCTTACTGATCAAAACAACCTCAACTTCACTACCGTTAGAATTCTTAAGCAGTAACATATCCACACTTAAGAAACATATCCACAGCCAGAGGTCGTAATCCTACCAACGGCTCTACACCAAAAGCTCTACCAACAGAAAAATACATAGCAAAATTTTCTTCAATAATCAAATGCGATGGAATAGATTCTAGTACCCTCACCATAAGCTGATATCACAGTTTTCATTTGAGCTACTTCAAATGTAACAACACGTCTAACTTCTAAAGTATCCCACATAAAACCAAGAGATTGGCCAGATGAATTCCACTGCTGGCACATTGCAAACAGTTAGAACTGAAGATAACAGGATTCAATGCAGATAAAATGTTGCATAATAATTAATCATTCACAATAAATATAACCAAGGAACCAAGTGTTAACTAGACATTAGAAGTTAGGGTTGACATAAGAGATCATTCTAACTTTTCAAATGCACACCCTAGTCGTATGTTGTATTTTTGACATACACCCTAAAAACTGAATCTTCTGAATGTTGGAATGCTGCTACTTTGTTTATACTTCCTAGTCTCTACGAATGATTCACGTTGTCTTATGAAGAATCTATTTGTAAGCCCCAGTTTTCAGTTCAAGCCTATATCATTTCCTTATTCTTAAATCTTCGTACAACTTTGATGTGACACCATGCTTATCACTCCTCAGCCAAGCAAAACAAATTAACAAGTAAACTTTCTTGCAGCCTGTAGTATGCCATGCAGGAAAACTAATGCATGACAAGCTGCTGTGAATGGTCAAAATGGTCGATGAATACAAGACCAAGCAAGAATCAGTTATGAAATACAAAAACAGGAAAGTACCACAAGCAAATGAAACAAGATAATAAAGGTCTACGATCTCATAAATTACAAGAACCTACAGTTGAGGAGTTTATTCTATCACACATACGTATCCGATAAAATGTGAACAAGTTGCATAAAACAACATTAAAAAATGAAGACCATACCAATTTACATGAAGTGCATCTGTGGTGTTTCCACAAAATGAGTGAATTGGTCTATGAGAAGACGGAGCATATAAACCATGTCAGAGCTTCTCCAATCCTCTGCTCCAAATCACATCAAATTATTGGTATCTTGCCTGCCAAAAAGTAGTGGAAATTCATCATATTGTTCTGAGAATCCATGTTCCTCTGCAATGCTCTTCAATGATTCGTAAACTTGGAACATTGACCACCTATCCTCAGGCCGGGAAACCACACAATGGCAAGCAATTCTCAGAAACTGCACAATTTCCTCATCATGGCCCCTTCCACGAAGACTCTTGTCAATGGCATCTTTCAATCGACCAGAACTACAAAGCTGACTTACCCAGTCCACCAAATAAACTTGGAATCCTTCATCTGCATTGTTGAGATCTAGAGGTCTCTGCCCGGTCGCTAACTCCAAAAGCACCACCCCAAAGCCATAAACATCCCCTTTTAACGAAGCAACCATTGTACTTAATAAGTACTCTGGAGCCATGTTCCCAAATTCACCCAAATCTCCATTGACAAAACTACTCTCATTCATATCATCGGTTGTCACGAGCCTTGCCAACCCAAAGTCGATTATCCTAGCATCAATGCCCTCGTCGAGGAGAATCGCATTAGAGCTTATATTCCCGTGCAAGACAGGAGGTTGGCGACCATGGTGAAGCCAAGCAAGCCCTCTAGCAGCACCGAAACTAACCCTAAACCGGGTCGGCCAATCCAATTCGCTTGGATTTCCATTCAACATTGAAGTCAGAGTCCCGCTCGACATGTGCTTATAAACCAAAAGCTTCTCTCCTTCCACCACACAATATCCCAACAAGGGCACCAAGTTTGGGTGCCTAAGCTGCCCCAACCTATTCATCTCCGTAAGAAACTGCTTCTTGCTTAGCTTACAATAATTAAGCCGCTTAATTGCCAGGTTAGACCCATCAGGAAGAATGGCCATGTAAGTCTTCCCCGTCCTAGTCGAACTTACAATGTTGTCGACACTAAAATTGTTGGTTGCAGCCATCAAATCCGCCAACTTGACCTTAACAAGCGGTTTCTGAAACAAAGAAACTTGAACAAGCTTGTGAGCTCTCAACCTGTCAGTCCAACTCCCATCACCATCACTCCCAACCTCATACCCTCTCTTCCTCCTCCAACTAGACTTGCTAAAGTAGAATAAACATGCCCCAGACACAAACAACAACAATGCAGCGGCAGTGACGGCACCAAACACCCCTGCAGCGATAAAAACCGCAAGCCTCCTCTTGCTCAAACCATGGCACTTTCTAAGCGGCGCCCCACAGAGTCCACTATTCCCCTCAAAACCGGACGAATCATACGAACTCAGACCCGACGGGATCATACCAGACAACTCATTATTAGCAACAGAAAGCGTTTTAAGTCGACCCAAACTGGCTAACTGACTTGGTATAAAACCAGACAACATATTATCCGATAATATCAACTTATTCAGAAACGTACAGTTAGCCAAATCATCAGGGATCGGTCCGGTGAGCTGATTATTAGACAAATCCAGGGTTACTAACCCCTCAAAACCAGACGGGATCGCACCAGAAAGCGCATTATTAGCAACAGAAAGCGCTTTAAGCCGACCCAAACTAGCCAACTGACTTGGTATAAAACCAGACAACATATTATCCGATAATACCAATTTATTCAGAAACGTACAGTTAGCCAAATCATCAGGGATCGGTCCGGTGAGCTGATTATTAGACAAATCTAGGGTTACTAAATAAGGCAACCAATCACATATAGCAGAAGGGACCGGACCGGTTAGATTGTTACCGGATAGATCGAGGGTTTGCAGACTGTAACAGTACTGCAGGGCCGAGGGGACCTGGCCGCCGAGGGCCATATCGCCGAGATCAAGGCCGATGAGGCGGTTTTCGCGATCGTTCCAACATGTTGCACCCACGAGTTGAGGGCCGACGGATTCACCACGGCGTTCTTCACGCCCTGCAGGCACCGCACGTCGTCTTCGGAGAAGACCGGAGGAAGAATAGCGCAACCAAATACAAGGACAAGGAGTAAAACGCAGGTGAGTCCTCTGAAGCAAGTCATGGTATTAGAAGTGTTTGTCGGAGGGGAGTGGTGGATTATTAAAAGCTGCTTTGAGTGTTTGATGACCAAGACTGGGTGATAAAAAAGTAGCAGACTCTTTTTGCATTAAGCAGACTGTCTTTGACCGAAATGAGGAAATTATAGGCAGAGACGACTGGAGTCTCGCCTCATCAAAGTTCACTGGTATATTCGTTCTCTTTTCCTTGTTACTTCCTACAAGGAAAAGTCAGTTTTCTTCTTTTTGTTACTTCCTCACATCCTTTACTACCCACCTTTCATATTTGTACTGTCTTCCCTTATTTCTTTAAAACCAAAAATTAAAAAGTAATGTCCCCATTTTTCTTTCTTCCTTATTAGAACCAAATAAAAGGAAATGAACTACTACAGACTTCTCCCCCATTCACTTTCTCTTTCTTTCTTTTCCTTCTCCTCCCCAAGCTCAAACATACCATAAAACTGTGCAACACCCTTTTACTCGCAGAAAAAAAGGGTAAGAATATCTAAGGTTTAAGCAGAAGAATTTAATGAATTTTCAGGAGAAATGAGCTTAACCAAAAATATATGCCAGACCTTTACAACTCTGAGAAAAGACACAAGGCAATCACGAGTACTCGTGTTCAAAATCTCTCTACCAGAAACAAGCTTTAGGCTCCACTTTGTATAGACACAATCGCAGCAACTACAGTATGAACTCTGAACAGAAGTCAAATGTACCTGTAGAACCAGATATCTGCACTTACAATACGACCGTTGCGTGTAGAGAGATGCAGTGATCAAAGTAACTTCTTACGGTTTAATAACTCCCGTCACTGGCCTGAAGAATTCCACCCAGTGCCTCCACGTTGTCTAGACCGCAACTTGGACATAAGCACCTTTTCTGCAACTCCTCACCAAGTGAAGCAATTTTCTCTTCCGACTCTGAACTCTGCTTACTCCCAGTCAAGGACCGACACTCTATCAGTGGGTTTTAGAAAGTGGCACAAAAAAAATCCAGTCAAAAAACCCCAGATTTTAATTCAAAATACTATGAAGTCCAAACTCCAACCGCCAATGTCCTTTTCTCCATCTACAAAAGAACGGAAGAGAGCATGCACAAACTTCCTAATCTAAGAGGAAAAAGATAACTTGTTTCCCTGGAATGTTTTTTGCTCTTCTCTAGATGGTTATTTTTTTACCAAACTCTTTTCTAGAAGGTCAAAAGGACAAACTTATAGTACCCGAAAAATTTTTTGAGCGTGAGAATCAAGTGGACATTACGTAGATAGTACCAATATTAATTTAGTAAGGATATCTGGTCAAGTCCTGCAACTCTATGCTTTCTTTCATAATTGCCTCCATCAAGAACGCCTTCCTTTCCAAATCAATTAGTTCCGCCTGAACCTGCACAAGTTTTATATTGGTCAGTTTGTATAGGCTACCTTCAGGAGAAACTGTGGGGGAAATACCAACAAAGGAAGGAAGCAATGAATGGCACGTATTTTTCAAAATCTGGAAATCTGGATAAAAGAAAGCAGTAAAGTATGTGTTTTTCGAAGGCACAGAAAAACTGATCCACCTGATTATAAGCATTTAGCTCTGCTTGACACTCCTGTTCCTCAATGTTGGTTTGAGAAACTAATTCGGCAATCTGATTCTCAAGGGCTCTTCTGCTTACTTCAGCATCTTTTGCATCACATAGTTCTTTGCCTGCTTTTGGAAGAAAGTAAGAGTGGTCCTTTAGAAACGAAATCATAAACTGAAGTGATGTATCCCTGCCATATAACGACAGTTGCACTATAAATTTGAGAGAGATAGAAGAACAAGAAGACAGAACAGTCATACAGTTAACAGCTAACACCAATTGTTAATGTTAGTGCCACTATTAATCATTGACCTAGAAGCAGTAAAAAATGGGAGCTTATCAGTATACAGTACACTGTTAAACCTCCAGTTCCACTTCTACAAATCAAATAGGAAACTGAGAACTACAGCCACAAAGCAAAACATCAAGGAAAAGAAACATTTCCGTTGTACGGACAAAGCACCATTTAAAAAAAATGCACAGACCAATGTTCATTGAACTCCCAATTGAGTAGTCTTCAGAAAAAGCACAAGCCATTTTCTCTTGGAACTTCCTGCATTAGCAAGTAAAATGGACTCAGATAAAATAGCAATCCTAGAAACCACTACCGTCAACCTCTTACTTGTGACAGTTTTTAAACAAGGAAAATAAAACACCCTCATGAAATTCTGCAGGCAATTTTTTACACGAATAGTTCCAACATTAGGACTATGCCGCTTTTAGTAAAGTAAACTTTGAAATTGTTTACTACTCATGTGCGCCAAACACCACTTACACTTTTGGATCTCCAAAACGGAGGAGGTTATGGGGGAAATGGAACTCTAACACAAAACTCGCATTAAAATCTCCCCTACTTCCCACTGGGTGGAAAAGGCATCCCATTGTTGAGGGGGCTGAAGGTTCAGGGATATAAATGGGTGGCATCCCTTTATGCAAAGTATGAACTACCACCTATGCTACTAAGAAAAACTATTTAAGGAGAACTTCTGCCACATTACTTTCATTGATGAAGGCAAAAGAGCAAGAAACAGTGAAGAGATACAGTGCCTATTTACTGGATAAAAAGCTGGTAAATGGATCTGATTTTGCATGGGAGATCCATATTTGATGCAGAGATCTCTCTTCCATCCCCAATTCTCTACCTTAATTTAACTTACGGATTCCCTACGTAGTGATAATTGATATCTTGATAAATAGTTTTACAAATCAATGCATGGCCTTCACTTTTCTGCCTTCGGTAACCAGTACCATTAGCAAGGACATAGATAACTAATCTACACCCACGCAAACTATTTATTTCCCCGAAGGAAACAAAATTAATGATTATAGGCTGACATTCATCAAAACACATCTAATCCATCCAGAAATTGTTGTGTTTCCAGTCTTGTGTCTGTGAAGCTAATGAAGGGCAAATAGAAAAAAGGTACTAAATGCAAGATACGGCCAATTTTGAAGTACATGAGACCAACCTTATATCAGCGTTGAGCGCAAACATTTTGTCGATGAAGTCATCCCTGCATCGGGAACACAATATCACTGAGCAATATACAGTATCACGAATAGCTTCCTATTTTAATGCTTCAACAATTCACATCAATATACAGTATCACGAATAGCTTCCTATTTTAATGCTTCAACAATTCACATCACTAAGTTAAGCCAAAAGGAGGCAATAATCTGTACCGCAAAGCCCCTCCTTCATTCTACCCAATTGTGGTTTCATATGCAGGAAGGTTCAAAGCAAGAAAAAACAAACACCATTAGAGAATGAAAAACAAAACAATCTAACAAAAACAAGAGACAATAACCAAAGCCTATATTACCTTAAGTGCCTCCAAATCAGATCCAGCAACTGATATCTCCTCCTGAATGAGAGAAACCCTAGCCTGGAAGGATTAATTTAAATAGAAGTCATTTGAATGCATTCAGTAATAGCTAAGAAAAAATGTGAAGAAACCACATGAAACCTAATCTCATATCAAAAAATCTGATCAGAGCGTGAATGAGCCATGCGAATCAAGAGAATGAAACCTCTAGGGTTTGAATCAAAGCTTCGTTCATGGCCAATTCAACTTCGTATCCTTTAATCTCTTGCTCCATCTTTTCTTTGAGACGCTTGGCGTCTTCTAGTTCAGCATTCGCCAATTCCAACTCAGACCGTAGCTCCTGGATTCGATTCTTGAGACCGACTATTCTCCTCTCTGCATATGTTGGAAAATGAACGGAAACAAATACTATTACGCATAGATGGAATAAAACCAACTCAATCTGAAACTATCAAAACAACGGACGGATCGAGTAAATCCAACTCAATCAGCTGAAACTATGCTCCTGGATTCATGTTTGCAACACTAGTTTTCCTGTGTTCCCTATGCAACCAAATGGAAAGCGATGAGGAATATACTAGTTCATTGTGATCAAAACGCATGGACAGAATTAAATTTGACACAAGAAAAAATAAATCCGCTCAAGTAAGGCAATCAAAACAACGGATCAGTTATGATTAAATTCTGAGTTTCCTTCTTTATTTTTCCTGTGTTTCCAAGCAACCAAATGGAAAGTGATGACAAAGAGACTACCTCCCTGTGATCAAAACGTAGGGAAAATTTTAATTTCGCTCGAGATAAAACAAATCCAACTCAAGGGGTGCAGCCGAGCCGAGTTTTTTTGTCAAGCTCGGCTCATTTAGCAAACGAGCCAAAAACTCAAGCTCAGCTCATTTAGCCGATCCCAATTCATTTACTTAACGAGCCTCAATAAACGAGTCCAACCTATAAGAACGAGCCCAGCCTATTATTGCCTATACAAACAAGCCGATCTTTATAATGTTACGCTTGGCTTGTTTACCAAACGGGACTAAACTCCAGCTCGAGTTTGGCTTGTTCACTAAACAAGCCGAACTGAGCTTCGAGCTGCTCAGCTCATTCCGTTTGCAGCCCTAATTTATCACTCAAGTGAGACCATCGAAACAACGGATCGCTGTTTAAAAAAAAAAAAAACGGATCAGTTATAGAAGTTTCAATTCGTGTTTCCTACTGTAATTTTCCTGTACTTTCCGTGCAACCAAACGAAAGCAGATGAGCGATAAACTACCTCCTTACGAGAAAAAAAACGTACGGAAATTTGAATTCCACGAACAGTCAATCAAACTCGAGTGACGCTGTCGAAACCACGGATTTGTTACGATTTCCAGTCCTCCTCTAATTTTCCTGCGTTTTCCGGGCAACCAAACGCAAAAGCGTCGCAAAGAAGAAACTCATTACCTCCGTGTGAATTCTCCGTAGCGAAGTCGCGAATGAGAGTGAAGATTTGCTTCTGTGGATCAGTTCCCGCCATGGATTTCTGAGTTCCGTTTCCCGCTTTCTGGCTCTGTATAGATCAACTGAAGGTGAGAACGAACTCACCTTGAGGTTTATATACACAGCGGTTTTCTGTGGGCTTTTTTAGGCCCACAAGTTTGTGGATTTTATGGGCCCATATAGAGCCTAATTAATGGGGCTGGACGCGTAAGGAACATGGCCTCTATCCGGAAAATTGGACCAATCAAAAAGAGATGATATTAGCCAATAGGTGCAAAAGGATTGCTAGCAAGACGGCGGCGAACAAACCGAGCTGCTCGAAGTAGCTTTAGGCACAACCCGATTTGTTCAGTAATCGAATTTTGTTCGAGCTCAAATTTTAGGCTTGTGGAGGAAACGAGCCAAGTTCAAAACTGTAAAATTCGGCTTGGCTCAAAAACTTAGCTCGTTTTGTATAAGTTTGGCTTGTTTATGAAGGCTCGTTTGGGTAAACAAACCAGGCTCAGTTTGCTAAGGACTCAACTCATTTGCTCAAGCTCTAATTTTAGGCTAGTTTAGTAAATGAGCCAAGCTCAAGCACTTTGAAACTCGGCTTGGCTCGTTTACACCCTTGATAAACAAAATTATAAGAGTCAAAATGGATAATGCAGTGTTAAATAGATAAATGGTAAACATTTTATTAAAAACATAAGTGCAAATTTTTTAAAATTACATAACAAATTTATATGGGAAATGATATTGTCACTCTTCGCTTTACCTACAGCACTCCCCTTTTGTTTTATAGTTTGGTGAATTTATTAATTTACCTCTCAATGCAAATAAGCTTTCATAAAATGCATAGACTATTTTGTAATTGACATACTACAAAACCAAAAAGGGAGTGCCATTGGTAAAAAGGAGAGTGGAAATATCATTTCCCATTTCTATACTCCAATATATTTCATAATTTGTCTAAATTGGAAGCTGTGGATTTTGTCCAGCCATAATTGGTACGGAATTCAAAGTACAGAGTTCAAATGACTCACTTTTGAAATAAGTGCAAGGGTGTTTCAGTAAACTCACCTAATAAAAATAAAAAAAGGAGTGGCGTTAACAAATAGGAGAGTGGCAAAATCGGCTACCTTTATTTTCTCCATTATACTAGTAACTAGTGTTTGCTCGTGCCTACAACACTACGCACCCCAATTGAAATTGTTCGTGCCTATAACACTTGCTAGCTAGTAGCTCAAATACTAAATCAATTCATTAGTGTGTAGTATGTGATTCTCTTCTTAGTGGCACGAAAGAAAATAACCTGTGCTTATGGCACTCCCTCAACTAAACTTTTAAGCTAGGTACAAAGAACTATCAATTTGCTAATGAAATTCCAGTAAATACCAAGTAAAAAAGTTAAAATAGCACTACTATGGATCCCTCACTACATACATTAAAATCATTTGTAGAAATGAAAGAACATATTAGAACTCAGAAATCAAAAATCTCAGTGTAACTTCAATCACTAATAGTTATCAAACGCCATAAACTAATCATATAAAGAATAAAAAAAATTAGTTCGGACCGCGAGAAAAAAACAAGCTATCGAAAAAAGCTACAGAGAACTCAAGCTTTGGTTGAAATACCTCAGTGTAAGCGATCACCAAAGGCATAGTACTTACCCATGCCTACGGCACTATTCATCCCGATTGCAATTGGCTCAATTTGCTGAAAATTATGTACCCATGAAGTTACTATTC
>BPLS01032244.1:50562-84059 GCA_019656275.1 Rhododendron kiyosumense
TAAAGTTCAATTCCTACCAAAATTTGCATCAATTTCTATCCATGGGTAACTTGATGATAACAGAAAAAAAAAAAAAAAGGGAGAAAAAGAAAAAGTAGGGTCTGAAAACACGTGGACCTGGGCGCGGACTACACTACTAAACTATCATTCAAAATGGGACGTCAAGTGAAGTCAAAATAACAAAACTTGATTATGTGTAACATTTAACAACACACCCACAGCAAAAAAATCACCCAAATTTCTTGAACACTCGAAACAGGCACAAATTCCACCCGGACCAGCAGCTAAATTGAAATTTAAACACTATTTGTACAATGGAAAGAAATAGATACCAAAAAATCCCAAAGGAATGTTTCACACGACTTTCAAAAAATGGTTTATTTGTTAGACCCATTACCTTTGCTTTCACATAGCTTTCTTGGCCCAGTTTTCATGCAACTTTCTTCAATCAATTTCGCCAGAACAAATCAAAAATCCCAAAAAATATTTTTTGGCCTAGCTTCCGACGGGATTTGTAGACCTCGGTGGGGATTCGAAAGATGACACGAGAGAGAGAGGCAGGAGACCCAAATGACAGAAGCTGAAATTTGTTTTTATTATTATGCCAATGACAGAAGCTGGGTAAAAAGAATAGATGACATTTTTGTGAAATATTTGAAAGATTATAGGCACTTTCTTAAGATAGTTGGAGGGCACACATCAACCCTTAAATCAAACAAATTTGAGCCGTTGCAAATACTTGTCTCCACACCTTTCTGTTGTTTTATAATAGAGATAGAGATTTGTCATGTCCTTTTTTTAGGTAATTGGTTTTTTTCATCCACTTGCTTTAACGTCCTCTGGTCGTTACTAGTAATTGCTTAATTTCTCTATATTCTTGGTATGGAGTAATTTTCTTCGTTATCATTTCCTTATAGGCTTTTATACGTGGGGGAAATTGGGAATTAAATCAACTCTTCGTTTCAATGCACTGACACGGTACATAACTAATAAGCTCTTTATGATTTTTAATTAAAGCTGTTAACGATGCTAAAATGCTTTGTTGGCAGCAAGTATGGTTTAAAGTAGTTGGCTAAACTGAGAAAAACTTCTTTATGAAGGCTCCGTAAAGAAGGTTTTCACGGAAGCGAACAATTTCATCCGTTTAAAAGTATTTTGGGCGGTTCAAATTTTAAATAAACTATTCGCGCAAATAGTTTATTTAAAATTCAGACCGTCGATTACCGAAACGAACAACGAGATGGAACGGCACAGAAATCTCTTTTACGGACCCTCCGTGAATGAGGCAACCTCGGCTAAAAAATATCTTTCACATTTGGTATGATATTGATCTTGTTACCAGAAAAGAAAAAATGTCATCATCGGCATTCATTCAATAATTCTACAACCACACCCATTTGACACACTTAATTACACACCCACACGCACTGAGCCCACACACTTGTGTGTTTGAGTGTGTATTTGGATGCATGTTTGAATGCGGTCCTATAACTACTCGCATTCATTTGAACCTTTATTTATACTAGCCCTACTAGTTTAGGCCTCAAACGTGTTAGGGAGACATGATCTTTTTTGTGTCAAAAATTTCGGTGTCTTTGTGTCGAGTGGTTTTTCGACCATTAGATTTATAACATAATAGAAAAATACACAATCCAGCGATCGAAAAATCCCTCGGTACAGACACACCAGAAATTTTCGGGACAGAGAAGATCGAACTCACGGACAATTGGGGTATCTTTAATTATACTCATCATTTAGTTGGTTAGTGATTGAGACTCCACCGTAGATTAAGGCCCACAATATTACTTTGTTTTACCATTAGCCGCGATTTATTGTTCATGTGCTTGTAACCTTCTTGTATCTTACTCCGTTAGAAAATGATAGCCCTCTTCGTAAAACGATAACAAAAAAATCGTTCAATTTTTCGAAGAAAAATTTAACATTTTCCTGACAATTTACTTCATATCATTGAGTTTTTTAAACTAATGAAAAAAGTTTGAATTTTCCTTAAAAAAAAAAACTACTATTTTTTAGCCCTTCTTTTGTGAACAAGACTATCGTTTCAGATTGGAGGGAGTAAATAAAATACAATTATTTCCGTTAAAATATACTAGATCCCTACCAAATTCGCCGTAGATCATGATCGATTAATGTTGAAATCACAACCAATTACTAGTAATTTTTACTTTCCCAATATTCACTTAGCAAAACACAGACTTTTACTGTTATTTCTTAAGCTCTAAATCAAACTACATTTTAGTTGTTACCTTTCATTTTCTCCCAAGATATTAAACCTAACCTTCACAATACAATATTTTATTTTATTTTTGAAAAAAAAATAAAAATATTATAGGTGGGCCGTTCGATTCTGGGCCTTGTCGGACAAGTGCCCAATGGCTGTGGCAGACACTCCTCCGAAGTGGAAAAGCCCAAACAATGGGAATATTTCCAACTACGGGCCCACATATAGGCCTGAATAGCCTGATACACAACACTGAGTCGAGGGGTTTCAATTGGTTAGAAAATATAACGAGATTTACTAATAATTTGTTTAAACATCATCTCAAACGAGTTTTTATCGAGACGATCACGTGCCGATCTTGAGTATGTCGAGCCTGGCAGTATTCTGTTTTAAGTTTGATTTCAAAGCTTCACAAACTTCAAAATAAGGTCCAAATTTATTTTATTTGTTACCGGAAGATTTTAGTTTCAAACAAGTTTTAAACGAACGAAATCGAATACTTGTTCAATGTGTGAAAATATAGACATATGTACATTAATATTTCATGGTGTTTCTTTCACTTAGTTTATTATTCCAATTACATTTACAACCAATTTTTTATATTTTTTAAAGTCCTTCACAAATAGTTTGAAAAATGATTACATGCATGGACAGTGAATACTAAATAAGATAAGATATCCCATGTAAACGGAAAAACAACATATCAGGAATGTATTAAGTAGAGGTGATAAACCAACTGAAATAGGCTGAGCAGGTTGTTGTTCATATATCCCATATAAACAGGAAAACAACATATTAGGAATGTCTTAAGTAGAGGTGATAAATCAACCGAATTGGGCTGAGCAGTTGTTCATGTTTGGTTTGAAAATTCAATGAACTTCAAAATATGTTCAAGTCTAGTTTGTTTACGAGACATACAGATCTCAAACGAGTTTTAGTTGAGCCGAACACAAGCCAATTTCGAGTAGGTTGAATTTTTTACACATTATAAGCAGAACAAGCGGAGTAGTAGTTTATTTGAGTTTGGCTTGAAAATTTAACGACCTTTTAAAAGATGTTCAAATTTAGTTCATTTATGTGACAAATCAATCTTGAACGAGCCGTTCATGCACGAACATGAACACAAATTTGAATTCGAGTACTTGGGTTCGTATCAAACCTTCAGTCTTATGCAAGTCAGAGAACATTTAATCAGATTATTCGGCTTCTATTTAGCCGCCTCCTCCACTATAGAGATAAATAGTGTCGCGTTAAATAAAAGAACACAGCAGTGAAGAAAACCTCTCTCTCTCTCTCTCTCTCTCTCTCCACTTTTACCTAGAGTATTTGTTTCTCAACTTGTATGTGCCCTCAACGTTACAGCGAAAACCAAATATTAGAGAGAGAGAGACGAAGAAACCTCAAAGCCATTCGTCCTCTCCAAAAAGTTGATCGCAGCAATTCAAGACTATCTCGCTTTACCAGGGTCCTCCTCGTTAGATCTACTCCCTTCTTTTCCCCTCAATTCCCTCAGAAATTCCAAACGATTTTGAACTCATGGTGAGTCCATCACGACTTCTTTTTGAAACTATTCGTTCCTTTCTATAAGTCCTGTTAATTTATTTTTTCCAATAATTTTTTTTCCGGTTCTTGTTTTGATGAAAGATGAGTTGTTTTTGTTGTGCAGAGATGAAGCGATTACGAGACGATGTTCATGCGAATTCGCAATTTAAGCGGCCGTTCGGTTCTTCTCGCGCCGAATCGTGAGCTTCCATCTTTTTTCTCCCTCTAGAATTACGTATCCGTTTCTACAATTCTTTGATTCACGAGGGTGTGATGGTTTGGGCTCGGTTGATTGTGTATCATGCAAGTGGATTTCGGCTTTGAATTCGCGTTTATAGGTCTTGTTTAGTCACAGTTTTTGTTGTATAGCTGATCTGTCTTGTTACTGGCAAATGATTCTAGAGTTGACTTGTTGGGCAGTTGTTTTGTGTTTTTTTGTGTTTTATGGTTACGTTAGACGACCTTTGGAGGTTGATTCCGTTGTGCTTGATGTGGCTTACTTGGCTGGGAGAGAAATCGTTGATATTTTGACAGGGACAAGATGTCGTTGCTTTTAAAACTTTTTTCCTTTCTAGTTTGTTTAGTTGGGTAGTTGTGTTGTGTATTTTTGTGTTCTATGGTGCGTTTGACGTGTTTTTTGGAGGTTGATTCCGTTGTGCTTGATGTGGCTTATTTGGCGAGAGAGAAGGCGTAGTAGATAGTTTGACAGGGATGAGGCGTCGTTGCTTGAAATTAAAACTGGTTTCCTTTTTAGTTTGTTTAGTTGGGAGTTGAGAGAGCAGAAACAAACCCTTGATTAATTCCTTGATATGTGAGATATTTCCGGCATTTATAGATTTGTATTGGCTCTATTTATTGGTTGACCTCTTCTGGTCTCTTTTGTACATGGCGGCATCCCCTTATGATTTTTCACTACATTTATTACTTAAAACTTGTTAATAGGGAAAAAGTAATTTCTTGAGCTTTGGAGGTTGATTTCGTTGTTCTTGATGTGGCTATTTGGCGTGAGAGAGAAATCATAGATATGACTGGGATGAGACGTTGTTGCTTAAAATTAGAACTTTTTTCCTTTGTAGTTAGTTTAGTTGGGAGTTGAGTGAGCGGAAACCAACCCTTGATCAATTCCTTGACATGTGAGATATTTCCGGCCTTCAGAGAGTTGTATAGTCTCTATTTATTGTTTGGACTCTTTTGTACATGGTGGCATCCCCGTATGACTTTTCACTACATTAATTACTTGAAACTCATTAAAAGGAAAAAAGTAATTTCTTGAGCGTTGATAGGATTTTATGTTTAACACACTGGATTTCAGTTGTTACATGGTATAGCAGGCTAGAAGTGTGATCTTAATCAGGTGTTACCCCGTAATTTTAAATACTTTGTATAGGTTTTAAGGTCATTTACTCTTTGGTGGCCGATCCAATCACAGCTAAGAATGCTAATGTAAACTTTTGTCATTAGACAATTGCAGTCCTTTATCTAAATTTGATAAAAATTAAGAACAATAAGACTAGTAGAAAATGCATAAGAGCATATAGGGGGACCTAAATATTTGAACATAGGACATATAGTGGAGGTTTTAGTTGTTGTGCTTTCGGAAGTGAAAGCCTGTTTCTACAGAGTAAATGACCTTAAAATATCTACGAGTGGGAAAAAAATATTTGTGCGAGCAGCTGTTTTATGGATCGTAGTTTACTGGTATTATTGTCGAGTGAGTTTTATGGCGAGTTAAACTTACAATATTTCTTGTCATGAAGGAATGGGCAGCCCCATATTCCTGGCGGAGGAGGTGGCGGTGGTGGCGGAGGAGGTGCTCAAAAACTAACAACCAATGATGCTTTATCCTACCTCAAAGAAGTTAAGGACATGTTTCAAGATCAAAGAGAAAAATATGACATGTTCCTTGATGTCATGAAAGATTTTAAGGCTCAAAGGTATACAGTTTTTCCTTATTTGTATACACGTGGAAATGAGTCAGCATATAAATATCATGAATTTTGATATATGGGCTTGTTCATGCAGAATTGACACTACTGGTGTCATAGCAAGGGTGAAAGAACTATTCAAAGGGCACAACAATCTAATCTTTGGCTTTAACACCTTCTTGCCAAAGGGTTATGAAATTACCGTCATTGAGGAGGAAGAGGCCCCGGCAAAGAGAACTGTTGAGTTTGACGAAGCTATAAGTTTTGTAAACAAGATAAAGGTGACATTGTCTTTAAAGATGATGTTGGGTCATTAATTTTGCTTTATTGGGAATATAATAAAAAAATTTCTTTGTACAGAAACGTTTCCAAAACGATGACCATGTATACAAGTCATTTCTAGATATCTTGAATATGTATAGAAAGGAGCACAAGGGTATTACTGAGGTCTACCATGAGGTAAAGTCGTACTGTTTTGCTTTTTCACAGTAGTTGCATAAATCACTTCATTATCGGACTATCCATCTTTATCAAGGCTTCTATAGGTTTTGATATTTTGTGTGTGTTTGTACTGTTGCGTTGTAGGTTTCTGCACTTTTTACTGACCAGCCAGATTTACTTGAGGAGTTCACAAGATTTTTGCCTGATACTTCAGCTACAGCATCCGTACCACAGGTTCCATTTTCCCGACATTCCTTCTATCGATATGATGAGCGGAGTTCTGTTATGGCCATACCACGGCAGGCACCAACGGACAAAGTAAATTCTGGTTTCCTTTCTTGCTTTTCTTACCTTTTCTTCCCCCACGTTTTTGCATGTTTTATTTCAAGTTCTTTTGTAAAGAGAATATGCTCCTTCCTTAATTTTAGCAACGCCGTCGAGAGAGGACTACCACTCCTCAAACAGATCGGGCTTTGAGTATTGACCGTAGTGACATGGACGACGATAAAACCGTGCTGAAACTGCAAAAGGATCAGAGGAAGCGTGTGGAGAAAGATAGCAGGGAGAGAAGAAATCGTGATCACGATTACAGAGAATCTGAGCATGAGAGCAATAGGAAATTCAGTATGCAACACCCTCATGACAAAAGGAAATCTGCCCGGAAGGTGGAAGACTTTGGAGGGAATCCTGCTCTGGCCACTTATGATGACAAAGATGCCTTGAGAAGTGAGTTGTTATGCCGCTTATGATAATGAAAAGATGCCCTAAAAAAAATATTTCTTTTAACTTTTTCTCTCTGTTCTAGTTCTAGCCTTCTACGTCCAGTTGTGAATTATAGTCTGTTGTACTTCGGAATAAGATTTTAAGATGCATTTGTATGATGGTTATGGATTTTCTAAATGTCGAGGGATTCAAAACGTTTTTATTTTTGTTCCTCTAAAGAATGTTTCATGTTTATTTTGTGGACGTGTGAAAGTGAAACTGATTATATGTACTTGTTGTGGATATTTTCTGGTTTCTAGAGATGATTAGAATCTTTCCACCCCTCTCTATCCCGTTCTCTGTCCCTTTCTCCTGAACTCGGTGTCCCCAAGTTGATTGGTATAAATGTGGCTTATTTCTATGTTTCTACGGAACCAAAACAGCTTGTGAGCTTCCTGGGCTAAGCCTGAAATCTGACCTAGGCTGGCCTTGTACTATATCTGTTGGGTGTACATGGTATGATTCATTTATCCAGCTGTTTTGAAGTATATGTTTAAGACCTAGGCTGGCCTTTAACTATATCTCTTTCGATTATATGTTATACTTCACTTATGGTTACTGGGGTAAGGCTGCATATATCGGACATAGGCTGGCCTTTTACTACACATCTTTGGAGTATATCGCTTGGTGTCTTTTCTTTTGTTGGATTGCTTTCACATGATGCACATTTTTGCCATTATAACTTGTTATATTTTTGTTCTGAGTTCTGCCATTATAACTTGTTGTATTTTTGGTTCTCTCATTTCAGGCATGTACAAGCAAGAGTTTGTTTTCTGCGACAAAGTGAAGGAGAGGCTGTCCAGTTCAGATGATTACCAGACATTCTTGAAGTGTCTTCATATTTACAGCACAGAAATAATCACGAGAGTGGAATTGCACAATTTGGTGTGTATAACTCTATCCCTGAAATCTATTCTCGTGGCAGTTATTTTTGGCTGCATCTTTTGATTAACCAAGTGTTCTGTTTACAAACAAGAATTTAGCTTGATAACCCTCACTTAATTTGGGCATTGTTATTTCTACAAGGTGTTGGATGGTGGAATCTTTCTAAACATGGACAAAGTAGCTGGGCAATTGTTGCCTTCTGCTGGTCCATCCCCATGATTGGTTCCAAAGTTTAACGGTCCACACTTTAGACCAAGTTTCCGTCCTTTATTGCGTAGCTCATATAACTGTTATATGCAGTCTCGGTGTTTCTGTAGGTCTTTTGACACTTATGTTGGGTTTTGTACCAGTTACACGTTCTACGTTCTGTAGAATTTTATGAGATGTAGAATCAGACTTAGGCCAAGATAGCTCCACATCCTTTCTTTCCTTTCTGGCTCGTTATATTTTCTGAAAAAAGATTCTTAAGTGAGATTACATGGACTCCAGTAATAAATTATCCTTATTTTATGTTACTCACTTTCGAATTTGATTGCATTTTTTTATAAGGTGGATTTAGGTTAATGCTGAAACTTTGATGAGTTCAGGTTTTGGATTTACTTGGACAATATCCAGACCTTATGGATGGGTTCAATGAATTCTTGGAGCGTTCTGAGAATATTGGTAAGCATGTTTTTTGCTTGGCTTGTTTGATCTAGATGTAATAAGGTTGTTTCTGATTATGGTCCTCTTTTGCAGATGGATTCCTTGCTGGAGTTATGAATAAAAGTATGTAAGATTGCCTTTTGAATTAAAATGAAATAATATAAAATTTTGTGCAATTGCTCACCAAAACTGCATTTGGAAATTCAACTTTCATTCCATAATTGGTAACTGTGGATGGAGGAGTAGATTACTCTCCTTTTCATTGATTGTTTAATCAAGTAAGACAAACCTCGGGATAATTTACTTTTCCTATATGCCTTGATTAATTTGATGTTGCTTTTCCGTTAATGGCAGAACCTTTGTGGCCTGAAGGGCGTTTGTCCAAATCAGTGAAGGTAGACGACAAAGATAAGGAGCACAGGCGTGAAACTGATGGAGCAAAAGAAAAAGACAGATACAAGGAGAAGTATATGGGAAAATCCATTCAAGAACTTGACCTTTCTAGCCGTCAATGTTGTACTCCGAGCTATCGGCTTCTTCCTGAGGATGTACGATTTTCTTTCTTCTTCTACTTTTGCTTGCTTTAATATCAATAACTTCGATTTTGATCTCTGTCATTTTTGACACTGCAGTATCCCATACCTTCAGCAAGTCAGAGATCCGAGCTTGGTGCTCAAGTGCTTAATGACCATTGGGTATCTGTAACTTCAGGCAGTGAGGATTACTCTTTTAAACACATGCGCAGAAACCAGTATGAAGAAAGCCTGTTTAGATGTGAGGATGATAGGTAAAAGTCTATCCAAGAGTGTGTGGAACACTCCTTCAGTCCTTCCACCAAATCTTCTATTTTTTTTCTTATCGTAGTATTGACCTTTTGGGTAATACTAGTCTGTTCACGGAGATCATGTTACACCTAATTATTACTGTGTGGAAAGAGAGAGAAATAGATCTTCCTGAATTTAAGAGCATTTTTTTATATGCTTACCACTTTTGTTATAGCATGCAGTACTCAAATTATATTTGGTGCTTATATCAAAGATAAAGGTTCCCCACTATCTGACTAGGTCATGTGATTTGATTTGTCCATGGATCTAAGTTGGCTACTAAACTCGTTTCATTGTACAGCGTGGTTAATTTAACTTTGCTGATGTTCGTTTGCTCTGGTAAGGTGACGGAATTGTTGTTTGTAACTTTCAGGTTTGAGCTTGACATGTTGTTGGAGTGTGTGAGCTCAGCTGCCAAGCGAGTGGAGGAATTGTTGAACCGCCTTAATGATAATTCAATTAGCTCAGATAGTCCAATCCGTTTTGAAGACCATTTTACAGGTTTGTAGTGGTATTATATCAGAGCATGTGTTTAAATATTGCTATTACACCGTATTTTTGTTTACAAGAATAGATTATGTTTTCTGATTGTTTTGGTCTTCTGTAATTTCATATAGCTCTCAATGTGAGGTGTATAGAACGTCTATACGGTGATCATGGTCTGGATGTGATGGACATATTACGTAAGAACCCATCTGTTGCGTTGCCTGTTATATTAACTCGTCTGAAGCAGAAAGAAGAGGAGTGGAACAAATGCCGTTCTGATTTTAACAAGGTTTGGGCTGAAATATATGCTAAGAACCACTACAAATCTCTTGATCATCGCAGCTTCTATTTCAGGCAACAGGATTCAAAGAACTTGAGTGCAAAATGTAAGTTAAAGCTTGATATCAAGCTAAAGTAGTTGTTGATGTTAGAGGATTTGATTCTTTTGCCTTCTCATTGTAAGCCTTTTTAATTTCGTATTCTGATAAAGGTGCAGATGTGTGTTATGGCAATAAATGACTGGAATCACAATAAGTAAGAGCACTACTACTAGGTGATATTTTGAAAGTGTGGAAAATTATAGCAGCTGCTGGAATTCTCTTAGATATCCTCTGGATTTAAATTATAATCTTGTACTCTCAGGAAGCCTTAGTGTTTGCTTTACTACAGTATCACTCTATATCCATGATTCGGATTAAAAAAAACTCTATATCCATGATTTGTTTTTATGATTTTCTTTCCTTTTAGAAGCCTTCTCTTTTTAACACAACATCTCTTTCTATTTCTACACTACCTCTACAATCACTACTCCTGTGCTGCCATTATAATCCTTATTAATTACTCTAACTGGCACCTTTACCTCTGCTACCACAATGGTCAATATATACAGCCGTTCCAATGCCATTTGCTCTACCACCACTTCAGTCCTGTATTAGCCATCATTGAGTTGAAAAAGCATAGGTTTGCTATTTCATTCATCCCGTCTAACTGATACGAGGATAATTAAATGGATCGTGCAAGTTCTATGAGGTTTCGGTTATTTCAATTTTAGCGAAGGACAGTTTTTGGACGGATGAGGTTTATTTCTTAGTTGCTCTTGTTATTTCTTCTGCTTATTCTCACGGTTTCTTTCGTTGTTTCTTATTAACAGCCTTGGTGGCTGAAATCAAAGAAATTAAGGAGAAAACGCAGAAAGCTGATGATGTGGTTCTTGCTATAGCTGCTGGAAGCAGACATCCTATTAGTCCACATCAGGAGTTTGCGTACTCTGATACTGACCTTCATGAAGACTTACAGAAGCTTATCAAATATTCCTGTGAAGAGGTTTGCACAACAAAAGAGCAATTGAACAAGGTTATGAGGCTGTGGACTACCTTTTTGGAGCCAATGCTGGGTATTTCTTCTTGGCCTCGCAGTTCAGATGTAAATGAAGATGTTGGAACGGGTAGACATCATGCTAGGGGAAGTACTAATTCCAACAGTGGAGAAGGTGATGGTAGTCCTGGTCCTGGTTTGTTGAGCTCTAAGCAGTCAAAACCTCTCTGCAATGGGGATGGAAACAAACTCCCAGAGCAAGCTAATTCCTCCAAGGTTAGTTTGGGAAATGGTGATACTGCGGCCAAAGATGATAGTTTCCATTCAGAGAAAGAGAGGAAGATTTTGGCTAAAGTGGATACAGTGCCTGGATTTGCAACTACGGTTGCTTCCAGTGAACAATTAGCAAAAGCCAATGAATTACTTGCTAATGTAGCAGATTCCATTCACGGGCGAATCATGGAACTGACATCAGGTTTGTGTATCATGAATATGGTTATTTTATGACCCATGATGTTTATTGACATCAGCTCCACTTTTTTGGAAATCATTCTGCAATATAGTAGGTTCGTCCCTGATTTGTAGTTCTTGATTAGCGTGGACCTAGTTATTGAAATTATTCTACCCCTTTTATCTTTCTCTTTTTAGTTTTATTTTTGCCAAGTATCTACCTCTTTATGTCATGTCAAATGATTCTATATTGGAGTGCTGAAATTATTTTTAATCCCCAGGACATGCTGCAACTCCTCCTGGACCTAGTCATGGCGCTGTTGAAGGTAACAATGAAGCGAGGTCGAATGTTGATGATGCACCTGCATTACAGGTATGTATATGGAGTTTTGATGCATTTTAGAGTTGTGTCGCATCTATTTAGACATGCCCTTTGGTATTTATGGTTATAGAGATATTCCCCCCTCTTGTTCTTCTCTAGTTTTTTCGTATATTGAAATGAGAGTATGCTTCTTTTCTTCCTTAGGTTGTCCATGTTTCAAGACCAGTTTCATTTGAAAACGGAACGTCCACAGAGGGTACCAAGGTTAACAGATATCACAAGGACTCAGTTGAGCCCACCAAAAAGGAGAGAGAAGAAGGTGAGTTATCGCCAGGGGGAATCCATAAAACGAAACTTAGTGCAGAAAATGCGCATTACCAATCCGGGAATGGCCAAGAGATAGGTTGTCCAGATGGTGGAGGAGAAAATGACATAGATGGTGATGATGAGGATAGTGGAAATGTCTCTGAGGGTGAAGATGTTTCTGGCAGTGAGTCTGCTGCTGATGGGTGCTCTAGGGAGGAACATGAGGAGGATGAAGATGCAGAACATGATGAAGTGGATGGTAAAGTAGAGAGTGAAGGTGAGGCTGAGGGGATGCCTGATGGCATATCAACGCCACTGTCAGAAAATTTTCTCCGGACCGTGAAGCCTCTAGCGAAGCATGTCACTTCAGCATTTCATGATAATGTGAAGAAAGATTCTAGGGTTTTTTATGGAAACGACTCTTTTTATGTGCTTTTCAGGCTTCATCAAGTAAGGATACTGTTTTGTCCTTTTCTTTCAGTTTCATATCTGTCGGAGTATTATGTTCAGTGATTCTTGTTTTTATTTCTGTCAAGTGCTAACGAGGTTAGTCTAGTAATTACTTTGATTCGGGACTAAGCTCCTTGAGTCTTTTCCTTATCTTTCTTATTTCTCCCTCCTTCAAAACGCTAATATCAGATTTCAGCTGGAAGTAGTTCTAACTTGGGTGGTGTTGGGCTGCAATAATATACGATGATATATTTATCCTTTTCTTCCAGATACTGTATGAAAGGTTATTGTCAGCAAAAATGTTCTCAACTGCTGCTGAAATGAAATACGCAATGGCGAAGGATGCTAACCCCTCTGATCTGTATGGCAGGTGGTTTGTCGTTCCTTATTTAATTCGTAACGAACTTTTAATTTCTTACACGTATTAGACATGAACTTCATGTGGTGTGCAGATTTATGGGCGCCCTATACAACTTGCTTGATGGATCAGCTGACAATGCGAAATTTGAGGATGATTGTCGGGCTATTATTGGAAATCAATCTTATGTGCTATTTACGTTGGACAAGTTAATATATAAGTTGGTGAAACAGGTACTGCTCCAAAAGACCCTCTTTTTGTTCTTTCCTCACTGGTTTCAGACAATGATCTAATTTGGTTTCTATTGTAGCTTCAAACGGTCGCCAGTGATGAGACTGATAATAAGCTTCTTCAGTTATACGAGTATGAACAATCTCGGACGCGTGAGAATTATGTTGATGCAGTTTATTATGACAATGTACATGTTGTCCTTCATGATGAGAACATATACCGATTTGAATGTGTAAGTTTTTTTTCTTGCTTTCTTTCTTTCTTGTTGTTGGAGGCTTTCTTACTTGTGGTTGTTTGACTTGCTTTTATTATTTGTCGCAGTCATCTTCCCCATCCAGTTTCTCCATTCAACTGATGGATGATGGCAGTGACAAGTCTGATGTGATTGCTGTTTCTGTGGACCCTAATTTTGCGGCGTATTTGCACAATGATTTTCTGCCGGTTGTTTCCAGTAAAAAGGAGCCATTTGGTATCTTTCTGCAGAGGTAATCTTTTGTCAACTTTGTGAAGTTTATTAGAGCAAGAGCGTAGATTTTGTTTGTAACTAAATGGGCTCTCTCAAATAGACTAGTATTGACAGGAATAACAGTCAAATGATTTGTTGGTTGATTTCTTTTCTCTTTGTAAAGAAAGAATTTGTAGAAAGACACCAATGTTTTCTGCCCTACACAAGAGAACAAAACAAAGGACAGTCCCAGATAAATGTTTTCTTTACTCAAAAAAACTCTTACAAATTAGTACAAAATAATTGGTTTAATGATGGATCAACTGTACCGGAGTGCCAAGTACTAGAAGTTCAAAAGAGATGAACTTCAACTCTTCAAGTTGGCAAGTGGTTCTTCCACCCCATCCAATGTCGTCGTATTGTGCTATTCCCAAGTAATTTATGTTAATTTCCGAAGACATAAAGTTAAGCCATCTTTCTCTTCTCTACTCTGGTCCCCATTCATGACTGGACAAAGTCAATCACGCTCCTAGGGCCAAACCGACAGCAGATCTGCTTTCCAATGCAGGTGAGTTCTGACTGATCCAATGCAGAGGGCCTTGACTTTAGGTATCTTGGCATTTGCACAATTCCACCATCCATTAGTTGTTCATGCGAGAACGCATTTATTCAGCTAAACCAACCATACTTGGGGTCAAAGACCAAATTCTGTTTCCACCATGCAATGAATGGGATTATGAACTCAATTTTGAAATTGGCCCTGACGTTTCTTTTCATCTGTAAGGGCACTCTAATGATCTGAATTATGTGTCTGTTTTGTTGGGTGGGGTTCTGTCATCTGTGGGCCTGTGGCGTCCTCACAGTATGTCTCTAGAAACTTGTAGCTTGTTTAAGGTGCTTGTAAGGATTGATGCTCTTATCCATGGGACTAAACTAAAAAATAAGAGCCAGGGAAGCACTTTAATCAGGAAGAAGAAATTATATTATTGGCTGGCTAGAACCAACATTGGGTTTTTTAACAATTATTTGTCTCAAGTATAAAGTTTTGATTAGTGTATATGTGGATAAATATGCAGAAGTAAGCGCCAGTATGCAGGCCTAGATGAATCTTCTGCCATATGCAAGGCTATGGAAGGTGTTTGTGTGGTCAATGGTTTGGAATGTAAGATGGCTTGCAGCTCATCAAAGGTATTTCACTGTTACTGTACTTGCCAGCTGAGACACTAAAATATCTGTTTGGCGCAGTAGATACACTGAGAGGGGTAATGTGAAAATGGATGCCGGGTTGAACGCTAGGGCATAGTAAGTACTTCTAGAGGCTTTCCCACTTTACAAATAACTCATCTGAAGCAGGTCCTTTGTCCTTTGTATGCTTACCTTCTTGCTGATCAATAAAGTGAGATGAGCCCCAACTCCTATGATCGCACATCTTGGCCTTCTCTGTAGTTTTTCTTTGTCTTTTCAAAAGGGAGGCGAGGGGGTTGATTTCATGTTTTCTTGATGGTTAATTTTTACTTTCTTGCTGATCATAAAAGTATTATGTGCCAGATCTCCTATGTCTTAGATACAGAAGACGTATTCTTCCGAATGAAAAGGCAAAGATGTATGTCAGCCGGCAGATCTTCAGGCCGTTATCAGGCAAAAGTAGAACGGTTTCACAGATTTTTAACCACCTCATTATGACATGTTCAAGGTAGAATCAATCAATCTCAATCTCTCTCTCTCTCTCTCTCTCTCTCTCTCTCTCTCTCTTCATTTTCCTTAACAAATGAGGTTGTATCGCAGGCTTCGCAGCACAGAGAATGATGCAAGGCTTATTGTCACAGGCATGGTCAAAACTGTAAAGCTCTGTTTGGCACCGTGATTGTTGTATCCATTATTCCTCCAGTGACCAAATAATGACTTGGCAAAGGTAATAGCTCTGGCTGATGTATCCGGAGAGCTCACGTCTGCTTATCTGGGCCATTGTATTGGTGTAAATAGATTAACCCATAATGTTTGGTAGAGTTGCTGTTGTTGTTTACTTATTAGCTGTGCTCACTCTCGTATAACTTAACTGTCTATGGGGTACCAAGTTCTGTTGTAGCGCACAAATTAGACTTCTTGTAAATTTTTGTTTTTTTTTGAAAGTTGACTTGTAATTTAAAGTGATCAAATAGGGTGGGGGAAAGGAATGTAACAATGGAAGCTTACATTTGAAACTAGTAGCATTTCTTTTCTGCTTCGCCCTCTGTGGAACTTGAATCTGTTGCCAGAATATTGTTCATGAGTTTGCATGGATTAGTTCGGTTTGGTCCGGTTTGGAAGAGAAATGCTTTTAGATTTGAAACTAGTGGCATTTTCTTTTCTGCTTCTCCCTTCGTGGAACTGGTGCCAGAATTTTGATCATGAGTTAGCCCTTCCCGCTTTATTGTTCTTTTTTTTTTTTTGGTGCAAACGGAAAGGAAATTGGCTTCCCGGTTTTTATCACCGCGCTTGTTTTTGGGTCTTTTATTTGGGTGAATTACATTGTTGCCCTTTCATTTACATTACATGATTTACGCTTGCTCTCTCAAAATTGGGTCTTTTATTTGAGAAAATTACATTTTTGCCCTTTCATTTGCATTACATGATTTATGCTTGCTCTCTCAAAAGAGCGAAGTTTCTTGGGAAAATTCTTGAATGGACGGTTAGCAGTTAGCACTTCAAGGTGGGTGTTGTTTGTCTGATTCATCACGTGCTGGCCACGTGTAGAGTCTTTTGTCTCGTCTCATGGCTACCCCACTCCTCGGTTTTTTTCAGCTTTTCTCACCTGTCGGCTCTCTTCTGCACTTTTTAACCTTCTAAGGTTACGAATCAATCCTTTAACGTTGTTTGAAAAAAAAAGAAAAAGAAAAACAGAGTCGAGATAGAAAACCCACTTTTCACTAATGGGGTTTTTCATTTAATTTGGGACAAAGTCTTGTATGGATTGGTTTGACTTATAATTGATAGCACACTAATGAAAGTCGAACGGTAGATCAAGAAGTTTTTTATTTTTTTGAAGCTTTCGTTGTCAAGTGACTACTGCTGCGTTAATTCCTCCCATTATGTGTACTCTTAGAATTTTGAAGAAATAAAGAATTACTACCGTCTAAAATAGCAATTGGAACAGTAAATTCCAGATTGCTTTTTCAGCATTTTTTTATAAACCAATTGGTGTTAGGATGAGTTTCAATTGGAAAAGAGATACTATGCGATCAAGTCCATGGTGGCCCAACAGTAAACCTTTTACTTAGAAAACTGCTGTTAGTATGTTACATTATGTAGGATGATGTTGGTGTCCCCAGTCATTTTGGGAACGCCGTAATTTTTGGCATAATTTCACCATTATGAGTATAATTAAAACCCATTACAAGCATAATAGAATCCAAATAAGACATAACCAAGGAATATCTAAAAAACCAACCAATGCATAACCAAACCCAACCAATGCATAACAAACAAGTTATGCCTTGTTATGGTTCTGTTATACTTGTAATGGATTTTGGTTATATTCATAATGATTTTGTTATGCCAAAAATACGGTGTCTTCAAAATGACCGGGGATACCGAAGTCATATCCATAATGGGGAATGACATTATGTATTATGCTTCTGTCTATTAAACACATTATGTATTATACTCCTACTAAACATGATATTCTGGTAAAATTAGTGGTAAAACCTGGGTAATTATGGCATTAAACACATTCTTCATTAAAAGTTGGACTTTTCGTTTACTACTACAATTACACACATTCGTTCGTAATTAAGGTTGGACAGTGAAATTCCCCCCTCTGTTTAATGTAATGGTCAAAAGAAAGCACCCGAGGAATGTTTTCTTGACTGCATGGAGCCATGCACCGCTGTCCACGTGCCCATGACAATTAAACGTACCTAATATTTAAAATTAGGGTTTGAATGGAATGCTTTCTAGATATACTATACTAGATTCCCCACAATGTCCAACCACACTTGATAATCATACATACCCTGGTACCCATACCATAACAGACCATCAATCCAGAGAGAGAGAAGTGACACCTGTTTGGTGGGTTTGCTCTCACAATTGACATGGAGTTCGATTTTTAGAGTTCGTAAGAAAAGTGTTTTATTGAACTTCTAATCCCGGCGTAGATAATCTCCCTTTGATACCAATGGACTTTTGTCCCAATTGGTAACTCCCGTCTTTCTCATGTGGGAGGTCAAGGTTCGAGCCTTGTTATGGGCATTTGAAATTCAGGATTATGAATAGTCTCTGAAATCTCTCGTAAATTGCGGACTAACATACTAATACTTAACTAACCTCCATTGATATATACAATATTGACAATAAAATAAAATAAAATCTTCCTTTGATCGGACCATAGAGGGGATTGGTTAATGTACTTGTAAGCTGATCTGGACACCTTGATCATCCAATAAAAAAAAAGAAAAATGTACATAGAAATTAACAAAGCTTGCAAATAAAATTTACTTACATACATAGCATGTGGTCTCACATGTCCTCAAAATGATGCGTGAACCAAATGGGTTAGGCTCCTCGAACCAAACAAAAACTATTACTCCTTCCTAGAAAATTCTTCCATTCATTATATAGTACTACTAGTATACTCATAAAATTAAATCCCAAGAAACCATGATTTGAATTGACCTTCCCTCTCCTCAATTCATTCAACCACAAAACCGCGTCCTTCTGTTTCACACATTGGAACATTTCAAGGAAAAAAAAATTCAACAAAATCTTCATCTTCTATTTGAATCTCTCTCTCTCTCTCTCTCTCTCTCTCTCTCTCTCTCATTCCAATTCCCCAATCAAAACATCTCTTTTTTCTATATTTGAATCTTTCTCATTCCATTTCCCCCAATTAAAACCTCCCCCCATTCATTCCTTCCACATTCTTTCCAAAACCCAATACAAATTAAACAAAACCCAGAAAAAAGCCAAAAAAAAAAAAAAACAGCTCCCAAATTTACCACTTTTTTAGCATGCCTCCCCTGCTTTTGATAATTCCTCTGTTTCTGTCTCTGCTCTGTCCCTCGTCCGCGATCCGATCGTTTCCGGATAAAACGATCGCGGACGTCGTCGGTGATGAATCAAATATGGTTTCCAGCAGCAATTTCATGGAAGCCCCGGTGTACGAAAACGGACACGAATGCCCCGTCTCGGCGAAAAATGACGCGTTGTCATCCGCCAGCGCGCGAGAAACCTGCGATGACAGGTTTCTCATGCACGTGGCCATGACCCTCGACGGCGAGTACCTGAGAGGTTCGATAGCGGCCGTTCACTCCGTTCTCAAGCACACGTCGTGCCCCGGAAACGTCTACTTCCATTTCATCGCTTCCGATTCCGGCTCACCAACAGCCAACGAGTTAACCCGGATTGTCGAATCCACATTCCCGTCTTTGGCTTTCAAGGTTTACCCGTTTGACGAAAAGCTAGTCAACAAGTTGATATCGTCGTCGATCAGAAAAGCTCTGGACAACCCGTTGAACTACGCGAGATCTTACTTGTCCGACATCATCGACGAATGCGTCCACCGCGTGATCTACTTGGATTCCGACGTCGTGGTCGTGGACGACATCCGGAAGCTATGGTCTGTTTCGCTTACCGGGTCGAGAGTCATCGGTGCTCCCGAGTACTGCCACGCGAATCTCACGAAATACTTTTCGGACGAGTTCTGGTCCGATCCCGAGTTGTCAAAGGTGTTCGATGGGAAGAGGCCGTGTTACTTTAACACGGGCGTGATGGTGATGGATTTGAGGAAATGGAGGGAGGGGCGCTATGGGGCGAAAATTGAGCAGTGGATGGAGGTGCAAAAGGAGAGGAAAATATACGAGCTGGGTTCGCTGCCGCCCTTTTTGCTAGTGTTTGGCGGAGATGTCGAGCCGATCCATCATCGGTGGAACCAGCACGGGCTCGGCGGACACAACGTGCTGAGCAGTTGCAGGTCTTTGCATCCGGGCCCGGTTAGTTTGCTGCATTGGAGTGGGAAAGGGAAGCCGTGGAGGAGGCTCGACGAAGGCAATCCGTGCCCGGTTGATCGGCTTTGGGCACCTTATGATCTCTATAGACCCTTTCCACCACACCTGGAACAGCGGTAGCGATGATCATCGGAGATCAATCATCTAGTCCAATACAGTTTCCTATTGTTTCAAATTCTTTTGTTTGTTCTGTATATATAGGGTATGTACAGATTAGATACAAGGGTAATGTGGCTGCATTGTGGCCTCGGGAGAACGGTTTTTGTGTAATGATGTTTGTTGAGCATACAGATATGAAATTTATTTATTTGTTCTCGTCTCGAGTGTTCTATGTGGTTGAGTAGTATTGTACATGATTGATTCATCTAAACTTGGTATGAGCAAATTAAACTCCGAACTGGCACCACATTGACGCAGCCGAAAAATGGGAGATCCGGGGACTTTGTAGGGCACGATCCGAGCAGTCCATCACATTTGAGAGATCACACGAGAGTGGAAGATTTAGAACAAATGTTTTCCTTCTCCTTTCATTGTTTGAGGAATGAAAACATAACTACACATTACTACCATAACTAAATCATTACGGATTTAGCCAAACTAGGCGATGCCTTTACAACTTGCATAGGAACTTTCATGACAGCAACATATTGGAAATCAAGAGCTAAACCTATAACATACAACATAGGAACTTTCATGACAGCAACAATTGGAAATCAAGAGCTAAACCTATAACATACAACAAAATAGGCTTAACAAAAGCATCCACCTTAGACACCCCATCCAGGCTGTGCACCACAATTGAACAATCAGTGAGAATTTTCACTCGCCTCAAGATCGCCATTGCTTCGACCATAGAAGCTGATGACGAAGCAAAGCCAACAAACGCCTTTGTCCCGAATGAAGCTATTGTGAGAGAATGTACACCAAGCAGCTGCCCCTTTCCTAGTATTTGGACAACAAGCCCCATCCACATCAAATCCTAAGAGTTACAGCACTGACATCCTCCCCAATACCCAAGGACATAGCTCGATTACACTTCGCAACAACATTAACTCCTGGAAAACCCTTGGGAATCCTGCTCTGAACCTCCTGTAGGAGCCTTAAAAGCCTACGAATCTCCTGCAAACCCTCTTGGACAGTACCATGAATCCCTTGAAACAAAAACTCTATTCCGCTTGAAACAAATAACCCACAAAATGTGTAGCCTCCCAAATACTTCAAATATGCAGAGCTTCTCTAATCCAGTTAGAAAGCAATCAGAAAAAGACACAGGACTCCTCGTGGAGAAATCTAACCCAGATTTGAAGCTCTCCACAGCCTTCGAACCACCTCGCAATAAAAAAAGAATTGCTCTATAGTTTCTGAAGTATTCCCACACTCCAGGCAGCTAGAATCAACTTGTAAACTCCTTCGGACAAGAATGTCTTTCAATACAAGAAAATGTAGGGGACACATTTGCTCTCCGTCCTATACCAAACAGTTGCATCGCACGATTCGCACCTACAAACATGCCAATCACCAATAAACCTCCGGTATCATATACTGATTTTCAATACAAGAAAATGTCGTCGCCTGCTGATAACAAAAAAAGAAAAGAAAATGTACGAAGTTGCCCAAACATCTTTCATCGTCTAGATAGAAACTCAGGTGGGCATGTCTTTCAATTTTTCAGGAAATATCAAAAGTGCTTTGCAATAAGAACATATCATTCCTAACGCTAGTCATAGCATAACTACTGGTAAAAAAACTCATACAAATACCAAATATTTCGATTCTCAGCTCAATCATGAAATAACTAAGATGCTGCTGACAGATAATTCTAAGTTCTTTTCAAGATAGAAAAGAAAAGAAACGTAGTGGAAGAGCTTTCTCTCCCTTGTTTGGATGGTTAAAGCGGTGAGAGAGGGTGAGAATCAAGAACCCCTTGTGGAGCAAATTTTGTTTCTCACCAAAAGTGGTGAGATTTGGTGAGAAGAGAAAGTAGAAGGTCAATCCAAATGAGATGGTGGGAAAACATATTACTTATTCTCTTTTCTCATCATTAAAAGAAACCATATTCCTCTCTTTTTATTTCTCACCCAAGTAACCAAAGGGACTCTTAATGAGATTTTGAGCCAACGGTGAACCCATAATTCCTAAAAAACCAACAGGTGCTGGCATTTCATCTGCTGCAATGAGAAAGTACATTTCCAATGTAAGGGAAAAAAAACAGTTCAAAGAGATGCAAGGGAAAAAGAATACCCAATGAACAATGAAGATTTGGATTGCTTGGAAAACGAACTGTTGTATCTGAGATTCCAACAAAATGACTATATCTAACTGGGAAATTCACCAAATTTAAATCCTGAAACGCACAAATTGAAGAACAGAGAGAGAGAGATTTAGGAGTGGATTTCTCCTCCGCCATTAATCCTTCCGATTCGAAGCTTGACGAAGGAGGAGATTTTATAGTATATGCCAAAGATAGTCGCGTTTCTAAAGCGCGAGTTTTAAACGGTTCACGCTTCGCAGGTTCAACATGCGAAGCATGTTTAAATAGCGCCTGCTCCATTAATAATAAATTATGGAATTGTATTAGGTTTATTTTACAGATCGAAATCGTCCATATTGTAAAAATCATCAAGAACCCTAACCCTAGTAAAATTCATACTAATCGAATGGGCATAGATATCTCATGGAGATGTAAAATGAAGTTCTTGCGTTTATAATTATGGGTTTGGCTTCATTGAATCAAATCCAACAAAAGTCCTGAGTTGTGGGTTCAACACGGGACGGCGATTGAGGGTATAAAACTTCACCAGCACCCCTACATTTCACTCAAATCATATATGCCTCTCACTTCTCCAAAATCACATTGCATCTGCTTATTTTTGTGAAATTGTGCTAAACTTTGGACCCACATTTTCAACAAAATAATTCTTTGCTCCCCCCTCTCTCATTTTCATTTTTCTCTACCTATAGATATTCCAAACATAACAAAAAAAACAAACCCCAAAGTCAAAACTCATCTCTCTCTATACATAAATATCTCACGCCACATGCCACCCATAACAACCCATTCATCTCTCAATAATGCTACACACACAACAAACATGCACAGATTTATTGTAGGGCCTACTAAAGGTCTCACACAAATAATCCAAGTTGTTCATTAAATGTCAAATATTTTTTCAAGGGCGCCGTGAAAAATTAATTCAATCCGATATTTATAGGTGCTCGATTTAATCATCTAACTTTTCATTCGGATTTTAGGATAATAAAAAGTTAGATGATTGAATTGAGGACCTATAGGTATCGGATTGAGCTGATTTTCCGTGGGAGACTTTGACTTTGAAAAAATATTTTACGTTTAATGAACTGCTCGAATTGTTTGTGTGGGACCCGTAGTGAGCTTTACATACGGATCTGTGCGTGATCTATGTGGTAAAAGTCTATGTAAACAGACTTATTGTTCATTTCTCCTGCAACCTTACAGACTCTCTATTTTGCCTTTTCTCTTTTAGTAAGCAAAGGAGCACCCAATATCAACAAAACCCCTCTTTTGCTTTCAGAGAAAAATTGGGCAGTGAAGGAACAGAATAGGTTTTTCGATCTTTGTGTGTCACATTATGGAGTCAAAGACTAATACTCTCTCTGGCCCATTTTGTTTGTCTTTTTTCATTTTTCATGTCATTCTTTAAACGCTTTTATCTCTTAATATATAATATTTTTCATAATTTTAAGAACTTTGTATTAAAGCACTAATCGAAAACTATCAAACAAGATCCATATTGTATATTTTTTAAGATTCATATTGAAATATATAAACAATTGAAAACTGACACGAAAATCAAAAAAAGTCAAAGAAAATGAGACGGATGGAGTATAAAGCATGAGAAATACAAGACATTCAAATAGGTAAATCAAAGATGAGAGTTTTTTTTTCCGATGATCACCAGCTTATGCGCACCCTTACCAGTTCCCTCCCCAGTTCGGTCAAAACAGTACATTCAAGCCGGTTAGGGGATTCATAAGAATTTTATTTTTTGTAGCCTGACTCAAAAAATTGAGCTTGATCAATTGTGGAGAGCAAACTTATCAACCAATCGGACTAACCCATGGGGCTAAAGACAAGAGATTGAGATAGGAATGGTGAAGTACTTACTGAACTGGGTTCTGAAATTTGTCAAGGGAAGTAGCTTCAATTCAGAAAAGACACTAGTAGTAGAGTCTTTGTAGTAGTGATGGAATTAGTTGGGGCTTGCTGAACACACCGGTGATTGGCCCTCTTCCCTTTTGTTTGTGTGATCAACACCTTTCATTAGTACAGGGGAAAAGGATCGACTGAATTTGTAGGAGGCATCTAGTTTCGTAGTTCACAATTATGCAACACTAGTGAAATATGAGATAGAGATAGAAGAGAGGAGGAGGAAAACGGTCAAAACACAAAGATGGCGTATGATAAAGACACTAGCTTGAAGGGGAGAGAGAGAAGGGAATTGGTGGAGGGGAATTTATTATTGGTGGGGACCAACACAAGTCTTACCTAGTCACCAACTCAAGCTAAAAGGAGAGACAAAGAGAGGGGAGGGTTAAATGAATGGGGTGTGTTGTAGAATGATTCCCAATTCTATCTCATAGGTCTCTGTTTCGTAGCCCCCAGCAAAATTGGGAGAAATCTGCAACCCTGTAGGCTGTCTCATGCCACATACCACCCAAAAGACCCCATCCATTTTTCCCTGCAGATTCTCTCTTTATCCCAAGTTAGTCCAATTCACACCACCTTCCAATTGTATGAAAGCGTCATTGGGATATAGAACTCCAGCATCGAGGTTTTGGAAAAATCTTACCCAGGATCGACGACACATTTGATGAACTTGTCGGTAATAACTTGCCGCTAAAAGTGAAATAACAGACTTCAAACATGATCCAAAAACAAAAACAGACTCAAACAAATGACTTCATTTAAAACAAAGACAATTAAATTGTTTACGAGAAAAGAGTGGAGGGTTATGTCAGGGTAGTAAACTGAAAGGGTTATGTGCATTTGTAAAGGTTGTGACTTTTTGGAGGGTGGAGACGTAATTAAATCAACTGTGTAACCTTAAAATTCCACTCCCTTTAAGATCGATTTGTCTACCGTCCTTTCTTATTAGTTTCTATTGGTTCATGCGAATCACCATCTCATTGGTCCATTACCAACCAAATGAATTCAACGGCCCTCCCATGGTGTTCACGCGGATCACCATCTTATCCGTCCTTTATCAACCCATCCATCACCAACTAAATGAATCCAACGGCTCCTATGGCATTCACGCGGATTACTTTCTCATCCATCCATTACCAACTAAATGAATCCTATGGCTCCCATGGTGTTCACGCGGATTACCATCTCATTCATCCATTATCAACCCATCCATTACCAATCAAATGAATCCAACGGCACCTCCTATGGCGTTCACACGGATTGTCATCGCATCTGTCCATTAACAACCCAATCCAATCCAACGGCATCAAAAGGTTTTCTACCTCAATTTTTTTTTCTATAAATGTTGGAGCAACCTCAATACCTCCCTATCCTTTCTCAATGTCCACCACCTCCACCCTCCCAGTATTCTTGAAGTAACTGAAATTGAAATTTTGAGAAGTATTGGTACCCAAACAATAGTTTCATAAAGATTAGGGGGACGTTTACGAATTACGGCAAATTCTCTCCCCTGAGAGCGAATATAGAGAGAGAGACGGTCAAAATTAGGTATCGTTCTCTCGATTTCCTCTCTCCGCTCAAAATCCTCCTTCTTCGTTCTCCGCAGATGGCCCCCAACCGATGGATCAGGCCCGAGGTTCTCTCTCTCTCTCTCTCTCTCTCTCTCTCTCCATGTATGCGTAGATATATGTATGTACGTTGAGATCTGGCTTGATAAATAACGGTTTGAGCTATGTTTTGGGCATTGTTTAATTGAGAAGATTCTGATGGGGTTAGATGTGTGTACGTGTAGGTTTATCCTCTGTTTGCGGCCACAGGGGTTGCTGTTGGCATCTGCGTGATGCAGTTGGTGCGCAACATTTCCACCAATCCTGAAGTCAGGTGGTTATATATACATACGTATATATGTATATCTCTCCCTATATGTATCGTGGTTTGTGTCCTCTGCGATTCGATGGGTTTTACCATCTAAAAATAACTATGCATACATTCAAGGATTTCGTCGCTATTGACATCGTTAAATGAGATAAAGAAACTAAATCCTAAATGCTCCATTTTGACAATTGCTTCCCTCGAGTTGACTTGATCTAATGGAATATCCCGACCAATGTCCGATTCATATGAACAAGTACATTGAATTATGCATTTGAACCCCAATGTTGTAGTAGTGAATGGTGACCATTGTGACAACATCTTCAGTGATGGAGTTGACAAGGCGTCGAATCTAGACATAAGAGATATGGTGATAGTTGACAAGTGTCGAAACTCGACATAGCTGACATAGTAGACACTAGAGGCCGGGGCACACGCGATGCGTGTGCAAGTCGGATTTTCACAACATTTTTGTAAAAATGCTTCTCACTTATTGTTTGATCAAATTTTTACAAATGTTGTGAAAATCCAATTTGCACACGCATCGCTTGTGCCCCGGCCTCTAGTTTTTTTTAAGAAAGTACAAAATCCACGAAATTTTGACAACCACTGTTATTCTCTCTTCACTATTATTCACTGATAATCACGTCCTCTAAATCGACCATTAGTGAGGGTAAAAAAAGCAATATCCAGACCACATAACTGAAAACCGAACGAAGCCATAATAATTTACTTTGATAAATTACTCAAAGATGGCCCAGGAAAGTGACGCCACATAATCAAAAACTAAACGAAGCCGTAATAATAAATTGCTCAAAGATGGCCCAGAAAAGTGATGCTATGGCAATAGATATACAAACGGATATGAGTTCTGAGAGGATAAGAAAGGTATGTACCATGGAGTAGGTGGAGTATGGCTCCGGTTCAGTTCTGGACTGGAGTAGAATGAAGACTGGAGTAAAACCTTTCCTAGGCAGCGTGGACATCTATGCACAGGTGTTCTTCAGTGGTAAAACAATGAGAGAAGAATGGAATAATGGAAAGAAATGAGAGCAGTTAAAGAGACGTGGGCATGGCAGTTGGGAGAGTTTTATTTGTAGTCTTACTGTTTTACCCCTATAGTTTTTACCCACATAAATTACAGGTTTGAGGGTATTTTTGGAAATGAAAAAGCATGACAAAAAAGGGAGACACCAAACTGGTGCTTTGCCTTTATATATTAGAATAGATGGTGATAGTAGCACTGTTATTGAGTAGGGGAATGGTGCTGAAACTTATATGGGTCTGGTAATTATAGCAGCCTTTTAATATGTACTCCTTATTCCCTACCCTGGCTCCTACCCTTAATAACTATTTGTTTTTTAAAAAAATGGCAATAACTAAATTCTAACATATTAGTATATTACTTTCCTCTTCGTTTTCCCCCTTATTTGTTGGGTTATTTGTATTATTTTTGGTGGGATTAAGGTTGGGCTACTTCTTCCACTTTCATATCTCCTTGTCTTTAGTTTTATGGTCTTCCGAAACAAAGTTCTGTGACGGGTAAACTCTACCTTGGTTCTTGGATCAACATCATCATTTCCTATTAGTATGCCCTGGTAATATGGGAGTTACTCCATCCGAACATGGCTTGAACCGCTTGTGGGGGGTCAATTCTCATCTTGTCTTCACGTCCCACGTCGCATCTTGTCTTCTCAAGCCGAGTGGGTTCCTTCTCGTTAATCTCTCGTTTGTGTGTGCCTTGGGGACACATAATAGCCAAAAACTCGTCTCATTTGGCTCGCATCTTGTCATTCATATCCGGACCAGTGTTCGTCTTTCACACAGCAGAAATGATCTCACACCCCATGGTCTGATACCAATGATGGGAAAATAGGGAGGCTTCACACAAAATGACAAATAAACACACAATCGATCGACATGATAGTTGTGGATAGTAGGGCATGGGCGTACCTAAGTGAATAGGTAGCCTTGGACAAAGCTCAATGGAAATATATGATTCATATAGTGGACCCCAATTGATTGGGACACAAGGCTCGGGTTGGTTTGGTTTCGTAGATTTGTAAGAATTGGTTTCTAGATTAATATTTCTTACAAAATTACAAACACTCTTCTCTCATTCTCACATACATTACATTGGGGTGGGGAAAACTCCCACAGGGGTTCTCCTCTCTTATTTTTCTCCCACACTTTTTACCATAACACACATACAATATAGAAGATACATGTGGGTTGGATCCTTAGAAGATACATGTGGGTTGGATCCTTGTCTGAAATGCTGGGCTTTGGGGAGTTTGGTCTTTCCTCTCTTTTGCTTTTGTTTTAGTCATTTTGTTGCTCTTTGGATCTGCATATTAGTAAGTGGAACAATGGTTTGTTTTCCCACTTAAAGAACTTGTTTTCTTAAACGACATTAGTTTAGTCTTGCACTAGGCAGGGGTATTTGATTTCCTCCTCGTCTGTGCACTTCATCTGTCTCCAACATAGTGTTTGTTCAAGCTTTTGTTTGATCTTTAGATGCATTAAAGAATCTGAAGCACGTTTTGGATGCGTCCTGTCACTAGAAATGCGTCCTGTCACTAGAAAGATGTTAATCTTCAGAGTCAGATTATGGAATGCGCACAGCCACCCCCCCCCACACACACACACACACAAAAATACTCCAGTAGTTTTCTATCTTTGTCCTCGTTACTCCTTACAACGAGAAAAGCTAGAGCACTGATTGTTTTGTTTGTAGAAGAAATGATGATTTCATGGATCAACTGACTACGTTCATTTCTCGGGAAATTGTAGGGTGACCAAGGAAAATAGGACAGCAGGAGTTCTGGATAACTTTGCAGAAGGAGAGAAGTATTCTCAGCATGCCCTCCGGAAGTTTGTCCGCAACAAGGCTCCAGAGATCATGCCAAACATCAACAAATTCTTCACTGACCCAAACTAAAGTTTCCTTCTTACATCAAACAGTCTGTTCCTTGATTGTTGAGGTTTCTTGGTGTTCTTACATTGCTAGTTTTGGAATGTTTATGATGGTCTGGAAATGAGACCGTTGACTATACTTAAATTGGTTGGCCAGTGGTACAAACTCGAACAAGTTTAATAAAGAACTGAAGTGTTTTTTATTTTTATCATTTTCCTTGTATATCTTTGCTTATGTAACAAACAGTTTGTGGCTGAGAGCACCTGATTGATCATATGGATGCCAGTAAGAACAATCATTGCTGACAGTAGAACTCGTAAATATTGCAAGTAAAACATGGGCATCTTTTCACTTGGCAAAATAAAGAGGTTTTCGTACAGTTTTAAAATGTGCTTGCCAAGTTACGACAATCGAAAATTTCTGTTTATGCTTACACAATGAAAGTGCAAGTTTCTTAAGCATCACTTGGTCTAATCTCATTTACATGGATAAGTTTCTCAAGCATCAAAAGTGACTATAAAACTTAGGATTAGCTTAAGTGATAGATAGGTGAAGATACTGTCTTGCATGCACAAGTCTCTAGTTCGACTCCCACCTAAGGCACAATCTTTCGTTCAGGCCAGGAGAGTTTTTATTGAGAATTTCTAATCAAAGGATACCTTTAAGAGGATGGGGAAGAGAGTTAGTCGGGCAGCGCACTAGCTAATTCAAACTCCTTAATATTGAACCGACTGTAGAGAATTTAACTGAAATTTCTTCTAGAAACAAGATAACTTGATCGTACTCCTCATCGAGGCATCACTTTCACATTCATCCAATCAAGCTAAATGGATTCTGGCTACTCCGGTTGATGCATCAAGAAAATGCATCCAACATGAAGCCACAAGCTAAGCATCAAGAAAGAGTGGAGTGTAGGATTGCTGTGTTGAATGTGTCCTGGGCATTTGAGTCACAGGAATTGCGAAGACCGAAACGCGCATCAGGAATTCAGGATACTTCCTTCTTGTATATGTTTCTTCCCATCAGCTTCAACATACCATGATTTCCATGCTGCGCGATAATGACCAAAAAGGTCAGTAAGAGCTGGGACACAATCAACCGAACCAATATTAGTTGTCACATCAGTTGGATCCAGTGTACAATATACATGACTCAACCTCAAACTCTAAAAATCCAAAATAATCAAAATGGCCTAAAAGTTGAAACTGCGCAATAATCCACAATCGGGGAAATTATAACGAAATTAGTGCAGAGCAACAGGCCATAAGGGCAGAGTGAGGCCAACTGACTATTGTAACTTCTCTATAGGCAGAGGAATATTGATTTTGGTTTCAAACAGAACAGTAAACAACAGATGAGTGACGCTTCTTATGCAACCACAGCATAGTTGGACGCCAAGGATTATTTGTATCAGCACTAAAGCTTGTGAGTGATAAGTAACAAATCACACAAGATGATAGCCAAAAAGAATGTCGCGGCAGAGAGTTCATAATCTTGTCACTACTTGAAGTGGTTTCATTTCCCAATAGAGAAACTGAATAAGAGATCTATGACATTTTCATAATAATATCATAAAATGTGGCTACAATATGCACTACTAGAGTATATCCCAGGGCCAAGCTACAACCCACAAGCATGTCAGAATGACTTTTACTGAAATGTACCTTGATTGCGATACCGAGGACCATAAGGAGAAACCAGGTCCTCTAAGTCTTGAACTTGCCTAACATTTTTGTTTTCTGAATGTCCTAGGTCGGCCACACTGGCTGGAGTGAAGGGGCCAAACACAAAACCATTGGAGCTATGTTTCCGTGGCTGCTCCAATGAGTTCCTGTCATGTTCATCTATCAAATTGTTGCATCTCATAAGCACTGGTGTATCTGCCTTCTTGTTTGAATTCCAATCCAGTGAAGATTCTTTCTTGTACTTCTTTGGAAGACTGTTTGTGATCTCAGTTCCAAAAACTCTTTTTTTAATCTCGTTGAATTTCAGAGCAGTAACAGGTCCATCCTTTGGACTTCCTTCCAACCCCAACCATCTGAATGCTGGTTTCCTGCTTTCTGGGTGATGAGTCTGCAGATCAGATTGATCTAATGAGAAAATATGAATAATATATATACTTGTGTTATGTTATTTGCATTTCTAATCAATCTTCTTTGGTATTGGGTTTTACCTTTTCGATGAGATTTATGGAAGATAACACATTTGCAATATCATAGAGGCGCCTGACTTTTGCTGCAGAATTATCTTTGGAAGACTATATCAGTCAAATTACTAATACAATTGCTTCCCCCACCTACACTAAAAAATAGTACTAGAGAGTAAACAAGAATTAGAGGTCAATTACTTCTCATAGCTGTTGGATCATGGATGTCGCCCAGCAAAGCTTTTGCAACGTAATCTTGAGTCATCAAATCCGCCTAAACAAAAAAGAGGAAGCAGATCAAACAAATAGATAATCTTTTATGTAGTTGCTAGATAAACACTGTTCATCTGGCTTACCTTGGAACTAATGAACAGCTTGATAAAATTCTGGGTGAGAAGCCCGAGAGATTTCTCCTTTCTGCTGTCTATTTAAAAAGTAAAAGAAACTAAAGACCTTAGTTAATGAAAATTAGATTTTATAGCCCTTCAAAAACTGTGTTCCCTCAGAATTGTGTAGAGGATGTGGAAACATATCACTGAAAAGGGCAGCAAGAATTTACCAACTTTACATGATGCCGAGGGCTTGTCTTTCCTGGAAGTTGGAAGCCCTTCATAAAGATAGTCATGTGAAACCTATGGAAAGAAGATCACATTGATATTGAGAAGAACATGAGAAGCATAAAACCCCATTCGTGCGGATAGGACCACACACACACAGCTGAAAAATCGCACGTTGTACACACCATCCAGGTTGAGTTGGTCAGTTGGGTACCTCACAGGAAAGTATTTCACGAAAACGTTGTTCATGGTTGGTTGGCCACGTGGTAAAAAGTGGGGCAGTAGTTCGAAGTTACGACCACTCAAAATCTCAAGCCAAGCACAAAGTGGATCATCAAACCACTACCACATGGCCGACCTGGAACTTCACATCACAAAATACTTTCTGCACCCCATAAACTCAAACCCAGTACTAGTTCTATAGTCTAAGTTAATACTAATTCTTCATGATCCAGGAGAACAAAATAGACCACCAACTAATGAAAACATGTAAGTTTCTTTTTACTTGCCTCATCTTTACTCAGCAGCCAAACACAGGTTAAAAGGAAAGAGAGAATCACAAAAAACTAGATCCTAGATAACATACATTATAATCTGAAAGCCAGGAACTGGAGGTAGACAAGTTCTCATTCAATGCTTCCTCCTAAACAAATCAAAATAAGGTAATGTTCAGAAACTTTCATTCCCAATTTCTAGATCTTTTTGATACATAATGACCAAAATTTCGAGTACCTTAAGCGTATCTAAAGCCTTAGGGATCCCACCAAAACCTCTCCAAAAATACTGGTTCTTTGCTTTTTTGGACAAAACCTGAGGAAATTGAGTAATCCGATAAATATGTACGGAAAATTCAGCTCCATTAAAGAACCCTTGTCAGCAAAGGAAGAAGAGAAAAAGAACATACGCCAACACTTTCTAAAATGTTCACAATGTCATAAATTCGCCGCCTTTCAACACCTGCAGCATGAATCCGATTCAACAAACAAAAAATGTAAGGAAAATTTTGGGGAAACCACCTCCTCCCCCCACCCAAAAAAAAGAAAAAGAGAACCACAAGAATAGACATAGATACAGACCTAATCGGTTTGCAGCATCATCCAATCCAATCGAGTCTACACCATCTCGATTATACAACTTCAGAAAACTGACCAAAACCAAAAACGAATCAACCTTGTTAGGCCACAAACTAAACGCACAAAATAGTCTGCAATAACACTACCCATGTAATTCCAAAGCAAAAACGAATCAACCTTGTCTAAACACACAGAATAGTCTGCAATAACATTACCCATGTAATTCCAAACCAATGTGAGTCTAAGCCGGGAACGACTAGAAACAGACCTAACCTTTGGCATTATATGCACATAGTGACTACCCTCAAAAAGTTTTACCTCTTAAATAAAGACCTCCATACCTCCGAAAAGTGAGAAAAAATCAAGGGACATTATGCCAGTTGGTCTCGCGGGGGTGACGTTGAGTCATCCCCTCACAAGTAGCATGTGTCCACAGAGGTGGCGCGGGGCCACTTCCCTCGCGAAACTGCCACATGTTGCATTTGTACTGGTGCCACGTGTCACTCTTGGATTGGGCTGTCAAACAATCAACTCTGTATGTGGACCTTAGAGCCGGCTTCCTCACTTTGATATAAGTTATCTATAAGTATTTGAAAGATTCCATAGGAAACTTTTCTCTCTTACAAATGTATACTTTTAGGTTAATTTTATGTAACTTTTAGTAGTTTTATAGTGATTTTAAAATAATTTTTTTAAAATGTGGGGTGCCCAATATTGGGAGTTTGTTTGTAGCCGCAATAAATTTGAGCCAGCTCTGGTGGACCTTCTCCGCACTTCCTTGATAAATAGGAGTATCACTCACCATAGAAAAGAAAAGAAAAAAACATGATACGCACAGATATACATAGTTTGACAAGAATGTCTATGTCCACTAAAACTAATTTTCAAAAAATGGAATTTCTTTTTACATATACAATCGTTAACGTAAACTCTAGCATTTATCAGCAACCCCTGCTCACGACAATACTAATCATCGTTTATCAGTCTTGGTAAAACCCCAAAAAACCTAAGAAACAAAACAAAGATCCACCAGGCAAACTTACACGGAGAGAGAGAGAGAGAGAGAGAGAGAGAGAGAGAGAGAGAGAGTACTTGGAGCACAAGACGCCGAGAGATTTTTCTTTACGGCTGTAA